>MQRK01213505.1:0-10695 GCA_001938485.1 Girardia tigrina | reverse complement strand
AATCAATGAAAATAATCCTAACACGTCGGTAAGTAAAGTAGCTGAGGAAGTTGAATACAGTTATAAAACAGTTCATAATGTTCTAAGGAAAAGTCTTAAACTTTACCCATACAAGATTCCGATGCTCCATCATCTGCACGAAGAAGATTTTGCTGAAAGAATCGCAATGTGGGAGACATTAATTAATCAGATTGACAATGATACATCCTTTCTTGGAAACTTCATTTGCTCTGATAAAGCAACATCCCACGTAAACAGTTTTGTCAATCGACACAACTGTAGAATTTAGGGCACCAAAGTTCCTGATGAAATTATTCCACAATCTCACTGAAGTCCAAAAGTGAATGTTTGGATGGGTGTTTCCATGTCACGTTTTTATGGTCCATTCTTTTTTCACGGAAACTTCAATGTCGAAAATTATTTACATATACTTAAATCAAGGGTGACCAACTTAAATGATCTTCCGGGCCACTTATGAAAACCATCATAAATCCGAGGGCCGCATTAAAAATGATATGTCTTCATATAAGATTTTAATCCACTATAGATTGTTTTTTGGGGTGAGAAAATGAAACATAATGAGTTAGTATTATTTTATTTACAAATATTTCCACAAATTAACATAGATAACATAATAATAATAATAATAAACGCACATTGTAAAGAAATATGTATATAAAATAAAAAAATTAAGTCATTAAAGCATATTTATTTTACTAGTGCGATATTTGTTTCTCCATTCTTCCATTTAGCTCTTGCAAATCGATTTCTATTTGGGTATTTGCACACCGCAATTGGGTTAGGAGGTTGGCGTCCGTTATGTTTGACCGTGTTATGTGTTCAGTCATTTTCATTTTCGAACGATTCACAGGTGTAAATTGAATCAAAAGCGCTAACAAATTTTTGTGTCACATTTCTCAAATTCGAAAATTTATCTTTTGTGATGAAAGTATCATAAAAATTTATTTTGGATTCTGATTTTTTATGCAATATTGAATTAAAACACATTTTTAAAAAATCAGAATCCAATATAAATTTTTATGAGAAATTTGACACACAAATTTGTTAGCGCTTTTGATTAAACTTACACCTGTGAATCGTTCGAAAATGAAAATGACAGAACACATAACACGGTCAAACATAACGGACGTTAATCTCCTAGCCCCATTGCGATGTGCAAATGGTCGCAGAATGATGTCAAAAATAATTTGCCGACAAGATGGAGCTGCCGCTCATTATGTGCGTAAAGTTAGAGAATTTTTAAGCAACGAATTTTATTGGAAAATGGATTGGAAGATCTGAGCCATTTATTTGGGTCACCAGGTCACTTAATTTGTCACCGCTGGACTTTTTTACTTTGGGGACATCTGAAGACAAAAGTATGCGGAAGAAAACCAAAGAATCTCCAAGACCTGAAAGATTTCATTGAGGTTGAAGCATCTGAAATACGTGGTGCGATCCATAAGTCCTTAGACTCGACAAGAAAGCAAAGTCCAATCAACTTTATTTTTCAGAATCAGTACATGATATCAAAGTAAATCAGTTCTCAATGTATGAGCCATATACATCAACACACTTGCACCAGCCAGCAACAAGCTCAGAGAACGCATTTTTAAAAAAAATAAAAAAATGGGAGACGAAGAATTGAGAATATCAAGGACTTTCTCTTTGAGGACATCAACTAAATGAAAGTGGACCCCTTTCAAATGTTACTTTAGGTGTTTAAACAACGCAAAATCACTTGGAGCTAGGTCATGGATATAGGGGGGTGGGAAACCACCTGAAAGCCACGGTCATCCACAGCAGTCAAAGTTGCTCGCGAAGTGTGAATGGGTACATTGTCTTGAAGGAGCTACAATGGGATCCCTCTTGGCTTTCAACGAGACTTTCTCACATCGCGAAGTAATTCAACATAATACTCACTATTCATTGTCTGTCCTTTCTCAAGAAATAATAATGCCATGGGAATCCCAGAACACAGTCAGCATTGCTGCTCGCTTGTGCGAGGTGCCGCTTCGAAGTTTTCGGGGAGCACTTTCACAGCGGAAGCACCACTGAGAAGATTGACGCTTGCTCTCAGGCACATACAAGCTCACCTGAGTTTCATCTTGTGTAACGATGTAGTTGATGAAGCGATCACCATGAGTGCGAAGCAACTCCAAATTAGCAGTGCAACACTGCAAACGTTTGTCCAACATTTCACAGGATGGGAATCGGGGAACAAAACGTGAACACAGCTTGCGAACTTTAAATAATTGCAGAATATCATATGTAGAATGGTAGCTGATGGATAGACGCTGTGTAAGTTTACGGATGCTTATTCGTCTCTCTTCCGACACGATCTTCATGCACAAATCAGTTTTCTCGGGTAAAATTTCACACGGTCGTCCTGATCTCTCAGCATAAAAAAGGGATTGTCGGTCATGTTTAAAGTCTCTGATCGAATTATACACTGTTGCACGTGATGGGCATTGGCCACCGTAAGCTTCCTGCAAGTGCTGCAAAAATATCGCAGCTTTTAGTATTGCGCAGGAGCAGAAATTTTATCACGCTGCGATATTCGATGTTACTCTCCATGTCTACAGTAAACAGTGGAATAATGGCTGTACGCACCCCTTACACACACAGGTTTGGTATGGTGAGTCATACATGTAACCAATGATAGCTCATCTATTTATAGTATCAACTAGTAACCAATGATAGCTCATCTATTTATAGTATCAACTAGTCTAAGGACTTAGAGATCGCACCACGTAGCACCAGAAATGTGTCATGAATTCTTTATATCATCGATTGCGAAAGATGCATAAGTGTCAATGGACATTCTGTGGAGAAATTTTCAATTTCTATAGATAAATATTACTGTCAAAATTATATAGGCTCACTGTAGATATTTTTAAAGATATTAAATTTCAAAATGCTGTAGTTAGTGTTTACACACGCTGTTTTATGATGAAACGGATCATAGAACCTAAGTAAATAAAAAAACAGTATATTAATATAACTAAATATATCGCAGTCCAATATAAGAAAAATAAGGTTACTACAAGTACGTTGGAGAAACACTGCTATAAATCAATAAAAATAATTAAGATACATCTTATCTTACTTTCCCTCTTGGATATGTTGATAAATTTTCCTTGCCGTTTCAATGAAAGCATCCTCAACATTAGTACCACTAAGAAATTTGCCAATTCATGCTCAGTAACCTTTAACAACAAACTTACGTTCGAGCACTACACTCCAAGAAAAACATTCCATTTTCCTCGGCCAGTTCCTTTCCATCCTCATAAGAAACCTCTCTGTTATCATTCAGGTCTCCTTTATTACCGATAAGAATGAATACAGTTTGTGGGGACGTCAAACTGCGCGCGTCACTGAGCCAGGAGTGGACTCGATTGAATGTCGCCTTCCTCGTAATATCGTACACAAGAATCGCACCGGCAGCACCACGGTAATAAGACCGCGTAACGGCTCTAAAGCGCTCTTGGCCAGCCGTGTCCCAGATTTGCAACTTCACTTTCTCCCCAGATACTTCGATGATTTTCGTGCCAAATTCCACTCCAATAGTATGGGGACAATCCGGCAGAACTAGACAAAACAATATTTAAATTTAGTTTTAGCATACAACGAATAAAGCGGTTATTCTGAATCAAATGTTAAAAATTAGACAGAAATTTCTTACATTTTCAAAATATTTGTTTAAATCTGTTTTCTAAAGAATATCTATTTCGCAATTAAATTTGTTTTTTAATAGAAGAATCGATACTTGTTTATGATATATAAAGAATTTATTAGGAAAACAAATTTATTAAAAGTTGCAGTCATCTAATGACAGAAGGTAGTTGAAGGGGAAAGTGTTGCCGTTCTAGTTACAATGTGGGAAATTCAAAAAGTCAAGGACTCGTGCGTATCACGTTATGCAACATTTAGGGGCATATTTTCAACATGATCCAAAAATATTTAATTTACTTTTTCCCGTTTTTGATATAAATTAATGGATTAAGGGAGGGATCTGAAAAAAATATCGCAGAAATTATTATAATAGTTCTATTAGTAAATTTCATCGCAATAATGATCATAACATTATTTTAGTGAAATTAAAAAAAAATAATTTTTAAAATTTATTAATAAATTCTGCGACGAAAGTTACTTTAATAACTTTGTTAATTAATTATTAAAGTTTTACGATGTTTTTACTGCGATGTTTTTTCTGTGAACCATTAGAGTGCTTGATTAACAATGATTTACAATACAACATCTAATAATATGAACCAATATTGGTCTGGAGAATAGAAGACTCGTCTTTTGAAATTGACGAGGTTCCATCTTTAGAACTTTGACTCGGCCTTACTTTGCTTTTGCTTACTTTACTAAATTATTTTCCAAAAATAACAAATTAACGTTCACAAATATAAAAAATATCATTAACGAAATTATAAATGTAATATATTTTAATATAACAACAGGAACAAAAATCGCAAATTACTACTCAAAGAGTAGAGTATTTAAAGCGGCTGTGTACTGATGATTGCACAGTTTAAAACCTTTATCTGTGTGTTTTATGATTGCGCATCATTGTTTACACTATTTTTTGTAGATATAATTTAAGATATTATTATGTCACTGCTTAAAATAATATGAAATGAAAAGACGAAATCAAAGGAATGTATATAAATTCATCAAGCTTAATCCCCTGATGTTTGTGAGTCTTTATAAAATACATTTTACGCTATTTTAATAAAAAATATTTTACTATTCATTCATGTCATTGACCACGGAATTATTGGAAAATGGAAATGGTGATGCAATAATTTTGAATTTTGTTTTAAACAATGTTAAAACTTTAGTGTATAAGATGTTTATTTGTCTTTCTGTTCCACTGTTTTGATGAGTTGTATTTTCGTGTATTCCTGTGTATTCCTTGTACGTACATTAAACTTATATTAAGAGATTTAAAACAGTGAAACGTGGTTTTAAACAGTGAAAAAGTAGCAGCAGAAAGTTAATTTTGATTGGACAATGTCCTAATAATTCTATTTTGCAGTACAATTATCTATAAAACTTTCTAAAGATTGGTGAAGTAAGTTTAATACGCCCATTCTCATACAGATATGTTTCAAATGTATTTAAAAATGATAATTACGGTCTGTTTTAATACGTCATTTTGGCATTTTTATAATTTCATGATTCATTTTTAAGGTAATTACTTATTTATCATTTATTATTACATATTTACTACCAGTATTCATCAGAAAATTTCCAGTCTATACTGAAGAAAAAGGATTCTGGTACAAAGAAAGGAAATTCTAAAGAATCATTCTTGATTTCATGTGAGGCAGGATGCATGTGCTCGTTCAAACTGTAGAAATAAAAAGTTCATTGTCGCAGTTAATAATCCATTAACATAGAATCTCTACCACCTCGAGTCTTGACAATTTCTGAAATATCATGAAACTAATAATCCCAGAGCCACTATTTCGCGTTCACAAAAAATCACCACGAGAACACAAAACAAATTCCATAATTGCGAAAAACATACGAAAAATTATATTGAAAACGATTGCAAAAAGAAAGACCGGTTTTCTGCCCCGGCTATCCAGCCATTTTTCAACTCCGCTACCGGCTTCGACTCCGGCAAAATTCTACCAGTTTGGATGCCGGCGTTTTGCTCAATGTTCACAAGAATTAGAAACTCATAAATAATTAGTTTTTAAAAACAAGTGATGTTAAAATAAGATCTCAAAAATAATGCTTTTACAGATGCAGTTATACAGTAATTACTACGAATTCACCAAAGAGAAAGACTGATACAATGCGCCATTTCTTGTTTTGTTGATTTGGGATTGTGCCTCTCCTAATCAGATGGATGTTAATATTTTAATTCTTATACTCTGAAACCAATTTATTCAAATTTAGATTTAATATTCAAATGTATTTTTAATTTATTATAACTGTAAATTCTATAGGACTTTATTAATTTTAATTTTGTAAATAGTAAATCAATATTTTCAATAAAAAATAGTAATTTTAATTTTAACCAATCATATTGGTTAGTAACTGTAGTTAAACGAATTTATGGCTCGAGTCAGTTCTAATTTAGGGATGTAAATTATTAAAAATTGATCGATGAATGAGTGAGAGCACTACTAAGTATTGTCGTAAAGATGGTCCAAATTGTGATTGCAATAAAGTCTCATCAACATGTTCAGTATAAATAAGAGAAGTATCTAAAAATAAATTTTTGTTTTAATTAATAGATATAATAAGAAATTATTTATCATATTAAATATAAATTATATATAAATAATTAAAAATGAAAATTTATTAAGAAGATAAACAAAATAAAAGAATATTTATAATGAAAGGCAAAACATTATATTTTAAAGAGTAAATAGAAATAAATTCTGTTTGAAGGAGGACTATAAAAGAAGAAAGATTTTAAGAAAAGCCACACCCAAAAGTTTATTTGTTCATCATAAAGGGGAAAAATTGTGGAAGTTATTTTAAGAAAGATATCGATGTACCTACGTGGGATGAGTGCTGAAAGGAACAACAGCTGAACTAACACAGCTGTTTCTAAGGTATAAAAGAGAGAGTACAAATTTGGACATCAGAACATTGAATTCAAGTGCGAATTGGCTCATAATTATATAAATATATATATATTGTCTTAGTATCATATTTTTATATATTCCTCTTGTAAAATAATTCTCGTTTCACCCAAACTATAAATTCAACGTATAAGATTTAAGTTTGATTCCAAATAATTTTGTAAGTCACTGCGATCAAGTAAATAAATCTCTGATTTGTTCATTTCTCGTTACATTTGATTTACGTCACCTCGATGCGCCAACATCACTGAGAACTGATTCAAATTAATGTCAATTTGAATTTCTAAACACTTGTTTCAAAATTTACAAACAGTCACCATTGATAAAAGCACAGGAACTCTTCGACAGAGAGCACATTGACCGAGTGACGACTTCGAGAACTCAAGAAAGTAGCACTAATTATCACACATTAAAATTGATTAATTTATTACATTTATCGATAACAATTAACGAAATTTTAAATTTATCAAATCAATTTTATTAAATATCATTTGAAACTAAATATCGATGAGAAGTTTACATTTATTCTCGGTGAATTGATGCAACAGACAACTTTTACCGACGCCCATGTCTCCGATGATGATATATTTGAAGATATACGAATAGGATTCTGACTGCATTTGCGATATTCTCTGTTATTTTTCGTGAACTGAAATGACGAAGAACCGAACAATTTAAATGATAAATATTAACAAAGGAAATTTTACAAATAATCGCTGCTATAAATAACAATTAATTATCGAATTGATGCAGTAAAACAAATTCGATATTTCTCGTTGTTTTCTCATTTTGATTTGATAGAGATTATTTTTTTTGTATTATTCTTTTTGGAAACAAAATTATCACTTTTATTTTCTAAAAATGGAAATTTTATTTGAATTCAATCTATTTTTATATGTTTGCGATGTCAATTATCAATTTAATGACTTCAGGTTCAATATTTTCACAAAATGAACAATTTAATTGTATTTTCACCGATGGAGCGCGTGCATCCATCTAAATTTTAATATTTAACCACAACTTTTAGTCCTACTATTTTATTTCATTGATAAGTTGTAATGTGTAGTTTTATTCGATGAATATCTAATACCACATTTTTTACAAAAATACTGAATACTACAACTTTTAATTTTATACTCTCTTTTGGTTATTGTTTTATGATTTTTTTATTTAAAGTTGGAAGATATCGAATTTTTATTTTATGCGAATTTCCTACAAAATTTATCAAAACACAGTAGAGATGTTTCTTTAATAGCCGGTATATTAATTTGTAAATTATAGATAAAACCGAATTCGTGTGAATGAGTAACTTAGTCTAGCTTCAAATCAGTACTTTTAGAACATTTAATTTAAATATAAAAATGTTGAAATTTATTAATGTGCTGCTCAAAAAAGCAATAGTGAAAAAATTGTAAATAAAAAAATTGAAAATTGTTTTAATGTTTTTAAGTGTAATGAAAAACAAAAAGAAATTTAAGCTGGAAAATATGTAAGTCAATTGTCAATTAAAAATAAAAGTTGTCTATTTACGTTCGGTTTTTTCTTCTTTATTGTGAACCTTGTACTATAAATTCATGTGGCGCCTGCATAATCATACCACCCCACGGTAAAACAACCCAGTTGGACCGAAACCCATGCTGTTATGCATGAGCCGACGGCGCAATGCTTGCAGACGTTATATCGCCAGTAGGACTGATCGACGTCAAGTGAGCAATCGCAAAGCCTTTTGCTCTGAGTTTTACTGCTCGACGAGGAACATCCATGAAAACGGTCACAGGACCCACACACAACGACTGGTCGGCCGGTGTCCGCTCTACCTAACTGCTACCCAGCTACTGTCAGGTTCCGAGCTCTTCGAGTACAAACTTCCAACACTTTAAAGGTATGCCGGTCGCCACAGTGAGATCTTGTAGCCGGCATCTCAATTAAAATTGAGAATGCATAAATATTTTTTATCTTTAACTTCTTATTGTGAATGAAAACTGTGAAGGACTCATGTGAAAAGCTCATTCTTAAAATTTTTGAATAAATAATTTTTATAAATAATATTTGAAATAAGGAAATATTTAAAATCAAAAGTTTTCTAAACGTTTATAATGTAAAAAATATCGTAATTAATTTTAAAAAGTTATTTTCGAGTATAATCAAATTTTATTTGTAAAGTAAAAAAATACTTAAAATGAAATTAATAATGGATTTTTAAATAATTGATTAAAAAATATATATATAAATACAAGGATTAAATAGGTTGTAATAATTTTAAAAGTTATTCTAAATAGTTTTGTAAAAAAAATTTAATTAAGACTTTTTTATTAACGTATCGTAATAATAATAAAATTTGTAAATTACTGTAAAATACTATAAATTATTTTTTGGTATTTAAATTGTATGGTGTTTTAATTATATTTAAAAAAATTTTAAATATTGAAAAAAATAAAACGTTAAAATCTTTATTAATTAGAAATGTTTCACAAAAAAAGAGAAATAACATTAAACTAATTCTAAAATAAATTTTTAGTGTTAATGAATTCTAATATTGATCAAGAACCCAACAAAAACTACATACTATAGTTATAAATCATTAACTGTTAGACATGGTAGCCTAATATTTTGTTGATAAACTGACAGAATTTACAAAATAAAAGAAAATATAACAATACAAAAAGGTTAAATTTAAAATATATATTCTGTGCTTGATAAATACTGTTGCGATATAATTCAAAATCTAAAATAGAATATATAAAACATTAAAATTTAAATTAAGACAAAATAATCAAAAACGATCATGAATGATAAAAACAAGAAAAGTTCATACAAAACATAGTAAAACGTGTCAAAATGTACATAAAATGATATAAAGAGTACAAATATCGGTACAAAGACGAATATTTACGGATCAGGAGAAATAATTCTATAAATAAAATAAATTTATAAATCAATGCATCTCTAATATATTCATGAATACCATTTAAAAATTGATCAGTAATTATTGATACAACTTTAGAATCTTTTCCAAATGCGGCAAATAATGAAAAGGCATTATTTAAAGATAATACAGTGAGATCAATAACTACTGATCAATTTTTAAATGGTATTCATGGATATATTAGTGATGCATTGATTTTGGCAGATTATAAAGATTGGGATGAATCGATACAATAAACCCGACGTGTTGAATCGATTAATTTGAATAAAATTAAACCTATAGAAATAGGAGCAACATGCCCAATATTTAAAAATGTAGATTCACGGAATAATCAATAGTCCGGTGACAGGGCTGATGGCAATCATCATATTATTACATATTTTCAATAAAACATATCTTTATATTAAAATTTGTTCGGGAAAAAGTTTTCCTTTTCCCGTTCTATCCAAATTGTAAATTATTAATATAGGATTAAGTCCTCTCTAAATATTTTTGAATTTGATAAATATTTGTAAATCGTGTACTATAAATAAAGTATTTAAAACACAATATCGATCTTATTCTTTTTAATTTCTATTTTTAAATTTAACATCACATCGATACTCCAACATGTTAGTCGATCGATTGTGAGAGACGGGGACAATGATCACTACTGTTGCCAATATCACACGGGGTTGCCGAATGATGTGATCGATCGTTCTCATGGACCATTCGACGGCCAGATTAGTGTGTGGTGATCTCGTGTTTCTCGACCAAATCGAGTGCTTCTTGTTGATCGAGCGTCGGTTTCTACATGTCGGCCGTGCTGAAAGAAAACGTTTCTTTCCGACGTCGGTGCTTCTTATCTGAGTCAGGTTCTTTACAAGCTGGAATCAGAAAACTCAACAAATGTTACTACTGAATTTTACCCAGTTCATGGTGAAATATATGGGTCCTCTAATGTCGATGACAGTAAATGCTAAATCCAAATCCTATTGGAGTTTCAACCGTGGCTTTAATTACCGAAGAATTGGTTATCGACAAAAAACGTACTGATTGTGAGGAATATTTTAAATTTGGTATGTTGAAATTGGTTTGTTGAATTTTGTATGTTGAGTTTACTATTTGGAAATGTGTTTCTTCCACCCAGATGGAAAATTGATATTTTAGATGTTC
>MQRK01213504.1:11280-24759 GCA_001938485.1 Girardia tigrina | reverse complement strand
CATATTTTGAAATTATAATATCTGGTTGCAACGGTTATTATCGAACATTTGATATATTCAAATATGTCAGCAAATCTTGCAAAGTATTTAACTTGAAAAATTTTCGTCGTTTGTTTTTTTGACTTTATCAACATTGACTTAATTGATTGCAACATTGACTTAATTAATTGCAACACTGACTTAATTGATTGCAACAATGACTTAATTGTTGCAACAACGACTTAGTTGATCGAAAAACACTGTAAAAACATTGTAAAAGATTAAAAAAGCCTTTGACACCTTCTGGTAGCACGTATAACATAAAAATTACGATTTAACTTTACATATAACTAATTTATTTATTTTAGAATTTCGACGTGGTTTTAAGTCAATAAAAAGACTTTTAGAGATTTGTTTGTTAATGTTAAAAGGCCACACAATATTTTAGAAATTGGTTGTTAGTAGATTAAAATAATTGTTATTAAATTTTAAAAAAATGCTAATTTATATTACTCAATGTTTACATCCGACTCTAATTGCAGGACGGCGGACAAAAATGAAATTTCTGTTCATTAATATTAATAATGATATTCTTTTGAAAATATTATGATTATTTAGTGAAAGTTTTAAAATCAAATTATATAATTTTAATTTATTTTATGTTTGATTGTGTAAGGAATGTGGGTTGATGTTTTTTTGTAGTGTTTGCATGTTAAAATGTTATGTGTTGATTTGTGATTGTGTCATAAGATGGATGATTAATATTTTAATTCTTATAATCTGAAACTAATTTATTCAAATTTAGATTTAATACTCAAATTTTTAATTTTTATTATTGTAAATTTTAAATAATTTTATTGATTTTATTTTTGTAAATTTTTAAATAATTAAAATTAAACTAATGTTTAAAAATAATTATAAAAAGTAATTTTATTTTAACCAATAAAATTTAAATTAGATATTTTAAATAAAATAATTTTCTTCAAGTTACTTCAGATTGAACTGAGAAGTATTAAACATTCGGTGATCGATTTAACTTAAAGCAATACTATTGATCATCATAGAGATGATCAAAAATGTGAATGTAATAAATGTTCTGTCAAATGTGAGTTCTACTAACAGATTGATTATAGTTTACTTTAAAACATGGGGCCCATATTGAAATTATGGATGTTCATGTTATGTTTTTAAAGTTTCATGTAGATAAAATTTCGAATGAGTAATAAACAAATATTAAAATTTTACATTTAGAGAGGTCAGATTTAGACTAATTTATCACATTCCAAACATGGTTTACAAACCCCGGCTGGTTTGATAACGCAGCACGTCATTCAAATATTAATTTTATTTCCAACATTCGTTTAATATTGTATATCTTTATTGCAACTGCTAGATCATGGTGTAATAAAATCTTTTAAATGAAAATCACATTCAATAAACAACTAATTAATTATAAATACACTAGTGAGTGAGTTTGACGCAATTTATTATATCGCAGCTTTAGCCAAAGATAAATAAAGCATTGATTGTCACAAAATGTTTTATTTTTAATGGTTTCACAGGAACAGCCTGGTGCACAACTATAACGGAAATCGTTGAATATTCAAATGATGATATCAACTTAATGTTTCTCCAGTTAATTCGTTTCTAAACTCTTGTTACAGGTGTCATCAAAATGAAGTCGATTTTTTCGTGTAAATGATAAAGTTGCAGAGAGAGAAATGTGGAATAACCACTAGTAGTCAATATTTATCGAATAAGTAAACTACTAAACTAGTACGTTCACACTTTCATATTTCAAAATATTTCGATCCTGTTGATAAGTTATATAATCTTTCTATTTCAAAGGCAAAGATGATTTTTCAGAAAAATTTGACATCGACCTTCTTGATATGGACAAAGTATATTTAGACCTTGTTTGCATTTAGTCTTACCGTATTAAAACGAAGTGCGAACAGAAAAAAACTGAAAATTTTATAAATAAAGATGATTGTTTGTTTGTCCGTTCGCGCATCAATTGAAGATGGTATGACCAAATACTATCAAACTTTCAACAAGAGTTTCATACACAGGGATAGGTTGATGCCAATTTTTTTGGAAAACAAATATTGTACCTCTGGAAAAACTGAGAGTTTTTCATTCGAGATTGCCGCATTTTACACTATCGATAATCTACTTTTTCATAATTTTGAAACAATAGAGTAGAACAAAAGGTTTTATTGAGACACTAATGTGATTTTAATTTCGTTTACCACTTTTAAAACCATATTCATTCTAGAAAAATTTGATACGCTGATCGAAGAACTGGTAATGTTTTAAACAAAAATGAACAATCTTTCGTAACAAAAGGCCTTCAAATTTTAATTTTTAATCTTCCATTTTCGGAATTTAAGTTGTTATTTAATTATAAGTTATTATTATTGTTATTTATTTAGCCATACTGTTTCCATGCTCAAAAAATCGACATGAGAACATTGAATGACAATCTCTGAAAACATTTATTGCCGTGATTTGTTAATATAGAAGAGATAAAAGATTAATTAAAAATTAAAAAAAAGAATTAAATAAATTTTCAATTTAAAATTAAAGAATTAATGTTCATTTTTGAACATTGTTATTATTATTATAGTAATAAAATAATAATAATAAAGTGATTTAATCAAATTATTTATAAACAAAGTCAAAATAGCGTTCATGATTATTATTATTGATTAAAATCATGAGATTTGTTTCTTTATTTATTTTATTCGCTTCCACCAATTGAGTCAGTTGGGTGTTGTGTCGGTGTGTAGTCAGTGTAAGACAATTGAATGAAGTAGAGAAATACTCGCTCTAATTGGCTGGAAATCAGAGCGAGTTGTTGGCTCGAAAAACTGTCCCTTTTTCATTTGCAGTTAGCAATGGTCGACACAAATTAAATTATTTAAACGATTTGATTAACGTTGTTATAGAAATTGTTATTTGTCATCTTTGAAATTCAAATGAATTACTTGAACGGTTTGATTATCGTTATTTTTTTTTGAATTTATCGAATGTTGTAAATTTTGTAAAGCAAATCGAAATTATCATTTTGCAGGGCGGTTTTTAAGAAATTTCTAATGGGGGCACAAGTAATCTGACATGGTCAATGTGGGTAAAACATTTATTCTCCATTGCTCAGCACAGTCATCTGCGAAACGCTGGATTTCTTCTGGAAACAAACGTAGTGTTATTTTCATTTCTGACTTAATAAATGTTTCGAGTTTTGCTGTTTGCAAAACCTAACATATCTAAGGCTACTTGTTCCACATCAAACTGCACTGAAAGATAATTCTACGCTGATTGTACAACTTCGAGGCGCACCGCATCTTGATTTATTGCAGTTGGTACATTCGTGTCAACAGCTCTTAAAGTGTAGTCTCTGTTTCCTGGGGCTGTAGTTTCTCTAATTTACGAAGGGCTGAATCCTTATTGCCTTTAGCTTCGTTTGTACATTTTTAAATATTTTTAAAACATCAACTATGAGACCGGTAAGCCAAACTTGCGGCGATTCATAAGCCCATGTCTTCAAATATACATATGCTGTTTTCGATTCATCTTCACTTATAAAAAAAACCAAACTTCCTTGCAGCTGTAAAAATTATGAAGAATGGTTGTTAAAAGGTTGACTATGTGCTTCGTAAATCGAACTTAGTAATGGGTAGGGAAATATTTGTCGTCGGTTGAAATTGATGCGGGAGTTTCATTGTCTTTTTAGACATCCTGAGGAAGGTAACTAGAGACTTCGCATTTGTAATCCAGACACGTTACTTTAAAAATTTTCCTTCAATGATTTTAAAAGCTAGGTTGCTTCTGTGAACAGCACACCAGAGTATCAATAGATAACGATGCAATCAGTTCTTCATAAGCTTCCAGAGCTCCCTTTTTGATCCAGTATTAGCGATTTGTACCATTCCGTAGTATCATAATAACGTGCTTATAATTGATTCTTCTGTTCTGAAGAAACCAAGGCGTGTATTTGTCTGTGAGTCTTCTTCTAGAATAGTGAAGGTTAAATCTTCTGTTGTAAAAGCAACAGGTTATGATCACAAAAATAGAAAGTTAGTTTTGAAGATCGATTCTGTTTATTGATTATTTCTAAATTGGCCCCTAGACTATTACTTTTATCTTGGAATGTTGGAGCATTTTAGGTCACTGGCAGGGGCAAAAACTCCCACAGTCAATATGTTAAAAAAATACCATGTCATTTTGTCAAGCGAAAAATTTTATTGTTATTTTCAATTATACTCTTAGATTTTTTTAATCGAAAGACTAAATTTTAGTAGTGTTATTTAATTGTATGAGATAATTTTTAAAAAGCTACAAATACGAAAATTGAGTAGTTTTCCTATCAATAAAAATTAAGGTTTTGCCTACGAACTGAATTTTTGATTGAGAAAAAATTATTTTGTCGAAAACTAGAAAGAAATTTTTTTCTTTGTGTGTGAATTTCATCAAAAGTAACGATTGATACTGATTTTTTCATTCAATTTATTGATGATAAAATATTCAATAAAATAAAATGATCAGTTGGGCGATAATGCTACCACCGTCCGGTTCTCAGAGCAACTCCGGGATCGGGTGGATAATTCTATTTACCGAAAAATGCATTTCTTACCATTAATGTCCATTAGACCCGTGGTTTAACTTAACAAATAAATAAGATTATATTTTACTAAATAAATTTATTTATATAAAAGTAGTCTTTTGTTTGTAGTCCATTGTTAATAGTCTATTATTAAAAATATCAGGTCACAAAATTTCGATACATATTTAGGGTGAAAAACTAAATTATTGGATATTTCAATGGGGTAAATGAACATTTTAGCTAGATGGAAGATTATTTTTTTTTGATTTTTAAGAAAGAGTTTTACAAAATTAAAAATATTATTTATATTAATAATAAATCATAAAAAAATATTATTTTATTTTAATTGCAATTATTTTTTAAAATAATAATAATAAAAATTTTAATGCTTATTCAATTAATTATTAATTTATTTTAAATTTTAGTACTAATTCAATTAACATTAAAAAAAGTATTTAGACTGAAATGAAAAATGAGAAAAGCAATAGCGTATGTAAAATTATTCAGAAAACTTTAGTTATATAAAAGTAATATTTTACTTTTAATAAGATATTTGAGAAAATTTATAAATTATTTTAAAATTATAATAATATAATATTTATTCTAATTTTTGAAATTATTATAACTGTAGTATTTAAAATTATTTTAGAATATTTCAGTAAATTTTATAAGTAAAGAAAAGATCTATTTCTTTGTTTGCTATACATTTTGAGATTGTACGATCAAATGCAACAATATTTTCACAAATCTTATCCAACCAAGTGGAAGGTCGAAATACAGCCTTGTCAAAAAGATTGTAGTATTTTAACATATGAAAGAGTGTCGTTTGTGAAGGCTGCCGAAAGCCATCTGAATGCCCATCTACTATCATTAGTACATTCGACCTACTCTGAGATAGTCACAAATTAGTTCAAGACGTACTAGCAGATGCTCTAAAGGTACAGCGGCTGCTTACGCTAGTTATTTTTATATATAAAATTTAGTATTAATTAATAGTAATGTAGTGTGAATGAATTATATACCACTACTTGACCATTTCGCACAGAAAAAATAATATTTATAAAATCAGTCATTAAAAGATAAGAAAAAAATAAACATAAAAGTGTAATTGACTTTCATAAAAACATGGAATTTCAGACTGTTATATATAAATTTGTATATATTTTTTTAGAATTATTTTATTTTTCTTAACATTTTTTTCTTTTCCCGTCTTATATGTTCTTATAATTTTTATTTTTACTTTTTTTATTTTATATATTTTTTTAAAATGATTTTTCGTATTATTGTTTTTTCAATCATTTTTTTCTTTTATTTGCTTATTTTCTAATTAAAAATATTATTTTTAATTTAATTATTTTTTGTTTTCTTTTTAATGTTCAACAATATAATCAAACTGAAGTTTCGGCCACTGGACCGAGCTGTGGCTACCAGCATCTTTTTGTCGTGTGGGAAGTGGTTGCTTGAAGGAATCGATCGGTCGATCTGGCGAAGACCAAAACTCGATTGACCCTAGAGATCACCGGTCGGCGTACCGTTGAGTAAGGGTCCCACAACTTGCTTTCGGCGGCTTCCCGTCACGCGTCTTCAGCTCCATGAAATCTGATACCACTCGGAAAGTCGGATGGTTCGATCGGTTCATCGATTAGTGATCCTATTACCTAGCTGATGGGAACGTGGAATTAAGTCCTGCGACACTTAGTTGAGCGAGTCGACGTTGTGTTCAATCTGGCTGATTTGATACACCTTCTAGCAGCATGGTCAGGCAGGCACCGTGTGTGGTCGTGAACCCCGACTGATGAACCTCCATAAGTATCCATGATAGATCGTTTAAAATTCAATCAGGCAATTAAGTAAAAAACATCTTTTTATTTTTTAATCCAATTTCTAATTTAAATTTAACACTGTTTACAGTTTTCTAGTTCAAACAAAGTGCAATCTTTATTTTTATGAGCACCACACAAACTATTATTATTTAATATTTCTGAGCCCGATTTTCCGGTTTTGTTATATACAAATCATTAAATTCTACAAACGTTTCTTCATTTTGTTTATATTCAATAACGTTTATTACAAATTAATTTAAATTCTAATTTCTTATGCATTATAAAACATCTTTATTAGACCATCTGTGTAAAACAATTATGAATCCAAATAAAACAATTATGAAAATAATTTCACTCATTGCAATTTTCGAAATTAAGAGAAGTGCTTCAGGGATTTGAAAATATTGAAAGGAATTTTCGCAATTTTTGGAAACTAAGTTTTGTTGCAGAACCTCGCTGTCCAAACCATGGATCATTCATCCTCGAATCATGAGATATAGAATTATCCTGATTTAAAGAACACCATTTCTGTTAATGAGATCAAGGAGCTTTTTTACCGCAGTATGTGGCTGGCTTAGACATAAATAGACATTTTTACTGATGACAACATTTTTTGTGAACAACTTTAAGTAAATACCGTCACTCATAAACAACCAAATATTTAAAAAAAGGTTTTAAACATTTGGACCTGCTTTTAGAAGAGAAACAGATGCCTAAAATAAGATTAAAAAATTGACAGGGTGAACCTCTTTCTTATTTTCGTTAACAGTTTATTTGGGAATGAGTATCTTTTTGTTGCTGGAAAGAGAAGAATTACAACTTGAAAATTTGTTTGTTTTCTTCTAGGTTAAATAAAGTTATTTGATTATTAAACATTTTTAACATAAACTTAATGATAATTTTAGGTTAAATCAGTGCAAATCCAACATGATGTTTGTAAATATATTGTAATATGGAATTATTCTTTCTCGGCTTCCATGCCAAAATATTGTAGACAAGATTATTTATTTCAAATAGGTTAATTAGAAATTTAAAAATTAAAATTAGGTAATTGCATAAACTAACAAAATGAAAGTAGAATTTATAAATGTAACATTTTTATGTTAAAATTATGTTAAATTTTTTCTGATTAATAAAATGAAATATGTTGCAGAGGAATTTGATGAGAAACATATTTTATTCAGTTGATAAAGACAAAAAAAAACAAAAAATAAATAACTATTATTTGAAAAATAAAATAAGTCGGAAATTATACATCGTAAAAAAATTTATACTAAAGGGCTTCTCTAACTTTTTTCAAAGCAACTTTTCAAAGATTAATGAATATTGTTTTACGTGATATGCTTTGGAAGGAACCTTTGGTTTATTGAGATGACATTCTTGTTTTCTCAAAGACTCTGAACGAACATATTTTTAAATTAAATAAATTGGTTGATAAAATTAAATACGTAGGTCTTGAAATAAACCCAGAGAAATGTCATTTTTTAAAACAGAAAACCAAATTTTTAGGTCACATAATTGATGAAGAACGAGTTAGAACCGATCAAGACAAGTTAGAATCCATCAAATCATTTGAAAGACCGAAACGTATTAATAAATTAAGAAGTCTTCTGGGTCTTTGTAATTATTATCGGAAATTTATAAATAACTGTTCAATTCTTGCAAGGAATTTAGAAACTCTCTGTGGCAGCAACAAGGAAAAACTCTTTTGGAACGGTGAATGTGAAAAATCATTTTGTCAATTGAAGGAAGCTCTAACGAAAACATCAGTGCTAGCATATCCTGATTTCAAGAAGGATTTCATTTTAGATACAGATGCAAGTCACAATACGATTGGGGCAGTTTTATCTCAGTTAGATGACGAAGGGAATGAAAAAGTAATTACCTATGGATCACATGCTATGAGTAAACATGAAATTGGATACTGTATAACAAGAAAGGAGTTGTTAGCAATTTATTTTTTCACACAACACTTTAAGCACTATCTATATGGCAGACAGTTTACTTTAAGAACGGATCACAAAGCAATAACTTTCATGCTGACAACAAAGAAACCTATAACATCCCAGTTTCAAACGTGGCTTAACTTTTTAAGTAGTTTAGATATGAAATTAGAGTATAGAAAGGGCTTGCATTATTCAAATGCAGATGTATTATCAAGAAGAGATTGTGATATATACTGTCAATGTCAAATGCAACACGAGGAGTATAAAAAAGGAAAACTGAAGACCAAAGTTTTAACATCACTTTCTGAATCAGATGTTTTCAAATGGCAACGTGATAACAAAGAGATTGAGGAGATTAAAAGATGGATAAATAATTATGAAATAGATGAATATACGTTAACCCAAGGAGTGGTAATGACACACGATAGAAAATATGGATTCCGGCTAATAATATATGTCAATTTATTCAATATATTCATTCAATTTTGTGCCATGCTGGTATAGAAAAAGTTTTCAATTACATAAAAGACACTTATGCAATGGAAAATCTTAAAGAAAAGGTCAAGGAAATAATAGAAACGTGTGAATTATGTCAAAAAAGAAAAGTATTAACAACAGGGATAAAAGAAGTTATAATCAAACAGAAATGTGATTATCCATTCGAATCAATCTTTATAGATTTCTGTGAACCTTTAAAGGCCAATAAATATGGCAAAAAGTGTATATTAGGTATAATTGACCAATTAAGCAGATATATTTCACTATCTGCATTTGCTAAACAAAATGAAGAGACTAAATCTAAAACTATTTTGAACGATTGGATATTGAAATCGGTGCGCCAGGAATTAGTCATGTTGATCATGGAAAGACATTTGAATCGAAATTAATTAGAATCGTGTGTAAAAAATTTCATATCAAATTACATATTTCAAGTCCATATCACCATAATACAAATGGTATAATTGAAAGGCAATTTAGAGTAGGGGGAAAATGAGAGTTCTCGACAAACCCCCTTCCCCCCGGGGGTAGCCCAATGCTATGGAAACGGGTCCGGTTACCATAGCAACGGTCGTAGTTACCATGGCAACGACCACGTTCACCATAGTAACGGTTCCGGTTCACTTGGTAACGGTAATCATGGTCTTAGTTACCATAGCAAGGGTAACCAAGGGACCTTTTTCATTAGCAACGGATTCAAGGCGGTTGTAAACATGGTAACGGTTACCGTATCCATAGCAACCGAAGAAAAAGTGCTAATCGATCGATGCACAGTGCACAAATACGCTAATCAATATTTTTAAAGTGCTAATCGATAGTGCACATTTCTAATGTGCTAGCACAGTGCTTTTTAAGCTGCACATGTGCAAAAGTGCAAAAATCAATACATAAATTTTTTTAAAAGTGCTAGTGTCAAATATCGATATCATATGTTTGATGCACATTTTAATTTTCTTTCTGAATATGCAATTAGAATTTTCATATATTGATTAATTTTCCCTATAATTAGCATAATGTGCAAATTTACACATTTGCACATCGATTTTACAGGTACAAGGAAGCAGAATATCAATAAAGTGCTAATGCATCTGAATTGAAGGTTGTCGTTCCTGTAGAATGAGTAGATATTCTTATTCAGAGTTTTAATGGCTATCAATTGTTCATCAGATATCCTTGGTAATCTGTATAAGACGGTTGCCTTTTGATTCTCTTGATCAAAGGATACGTACAATCAGATTCCACATCAACATTTTCGAAATTTTTTCGAACATTTCTGAAATTCTCAAAAAAGTGATTAAATTCTCAAAAGTGCTTTTTTCGTATATATCTGAAACCCATGTGATATATGTATGTTGTTTACCATCAAACAATACTTCATGAATCGTCTAATGTACCTAATCATCAATCACAAGTACCATGGTTACCGTAACCAAGATACATAATTTTTAATATTATATATAAAAACAATCGAAAACACCATAGAAACCATCACTTTTTTATCTTAAAAACCATGAAAAACACCTTTAAAATCATCGAAAGCATGTAGAAACCACGAAAATTACACAAAAAGTGCAAAAATCAATACTGCACATGTGCAGCCTGCTTAAGCTTAGTGCAAGTGTGCAAAATCAATAAGTTCACAATTGTGCAAAGTGCAATATATTCATGTTTTAATATAATATAGTTTAAAGTGGGCCAGAAGGCCCCCTGTGGGGAACAATGCCCATAGGGTATAACTTAGGTAGAGGGCGAAGGTAGTAAGATATCGAAAATCTGTCTGAACACATGGATAGTAACTTATATATGAATAGTCAGATTCAATATCAAAATTTTTGAAAAAAACGATACCTAGTACGTTTTCGAATATTTGCACATCTTTGAATTCGATATAATCTTCCTTGGGAAATTCCGCTCTGATTTAATAATTATTATTGCAATATGCCTAGTGTTACTCCAAATTATAGCTTTAGCACCATTAAAATGTGTAAAGCATCTTTTACAAATCTCCTTCCTTCCGTTATGTTTTGATATTATGGAGCTTACGAGGCACTCAAAGTTCTTGATCCAGATGAAATGCCTCTTTTCTCTATCATCTAGCAACATCAAATCCATATGATCTTCCAATCCCTATATTCAAAGTAAGGGATAAAATTTTTCATTCTCCAATCCAAATATATTGATTGATACACTGTTGATGCTTCCAAATTTAGTGACTTCATCCAAGCTCGGTGAGCATTTAATGCAGTTGAAGTAATATGGGTGCTGCAGATTGTCGTATTTAGATACTCGTGATGCATGATGTTGATTCTCAATGAATTTCGATAGTATGGCATACTTGAAGCACATGCTATCATTATTGTCAATGTAGAAATAGTGATTTTGTTAATTCCGTAGACTCACTATTTCTACTAAAATAACACGAATAATTCACCTATTAATAAAGTTAACTAGTGAATTATCCTTTATACTTCAAAAATTGCAAAGCTAATTCAATCGAAACGTTGAATCAACTCAACAACCCTAAAGATAAAAAAAAAGGACAAAATCACTGAACTTTTAAAACAAACTATATTATTCACTAACAAATAACTAAGTGGTTGTGAATTTTACAAAATAAAGAACAGTTACTTTTTTTTTTGCAGCAAATGATATAATTGAGATTCCCAAAAATTACGATATTACGATATCAACGGTTTAAATGTTCTGGATCTTTGGAGAATAAAATCAATTTGTCATATTAATAATAGCTAGGGAAGTTCATTTTCACAAAGGATTTTCTTTTTTTTTTTCAGCAACAAAATTTTCTTATTGGTAAACAAAATAATAATGACAAAATCTTGGCTGATCTGTTTGACTATCAGAAAATATAAAATTCTGATTATTATTTTTTTATTGATTGCAATTCAAATTTAAATTCGCTATGGCGAATTTACATTTGAATTGCATTATTTTATTTATCGTCATAATAAATACGACGTTATAGTCCGTACTACAAAAGAAAATATAAAAATAAAAATAAAAATATAAAAAAATAAAATTCAAACTCAAAGAATAAATACAACAACTCAAGATAAAAAAATGTAAAAATAAATAAAAATAAATATAGAACCAAAGAAATGTTCCTCGCGTAGTACAATAAAGAAGTGAAAGCATATACGAAAGAAAATATAAATAACCGACGTAAATAGATACATTTAAAGAAGTGAAGGTAAAGAACTACATACATGTCAAAATAACAACCACCAACCGTTTACAAAAATGAAATATCACAGAAATAATAAATCATGCAAACGGAAACACAAAAAAAATTAATAAAGCCGTGTCAGAAAAGGTACAACAGTCAACATTGACGCATGTTTTTTTATTAGCTATCCATTCAGGTAGCGGTATGTAGGAGCAGCCTCTCATTGGGGAGTATTGAACGAATGCAAGAGTCCATCCACTCTTTTTTCCTTGATCTCATCAGCTTCCTTCATTATCTTGGCATATTCTTCATTGAGCTTGTTCATAATATCATCAGATTCTAACATATTTGCAGCTTTGGCAGCATTTGAAACAGGTATCTCCATTGGAACATTCTTTTCAATTGGAACATTTGAAACATTTGGTGCTGCGAGAACTGGATACACTGATGATTGGAAGATAGTCTTCTTGGACTTCATTGAAAAGTCTCACAAGTGGTCCTTGTGCTTATCATAAAATTGATCATAGTCACCACTGCTTGCATTTTGACATACTGGACAAATGCAATACTCACATCTATTGAACACATATCCATAGTAACGCTGCATTGTATCATGACAAATTTGTGAATTGTGAACATTTGCCATGCAGCATCTGTATAATGAACATTGTTGAATTTTCATAGGAATTTTCTCTTGAATCATCTTCGACATATTTTCTTTGAATATATTCTTTTTCGATTTGGTAAAAGGAACTAGATGTTGTTTATTGTAAAATTCTTCAAAAGTAGTTCTGAACACTGCCTCACATGTTGGACATATAAAATATTCTTGTGAAGAGAAACTGTACTTGTAGTATTGGGATAAATTAGAATTCTAGAAAAAATTAATTTATTTACGGAGCTGAAAAAAAACTCACCATTTTCCTAACAGGATTCTGAAATAATAACAAAGGTCTTATTAGGAAATCGATATATTGATTAAAATTCAAATTTCGTTAACATAATGAATGTAATTCGTTGACATGATGAGTGCATAAAAAATGCATGATGAATGCATAACAAGTGCATGATAAATGCATGACGATATCACATTGGATACGGTCATGTTTTGAATGGTTGATACGATATTGGTTGATAACATAGTATAATATCATAATATAATACATATCTATATATATTATAAAAGCCCAAGTCACTCACTGCTTCACTAACGCTGACGTAATCAAGCGAGATAAAAAACCCGAGTGTGTCGGGTAGTATATATATCCGGCACACTATAAATAACCGATACACTGCACACACTATTTGCTATCATTTTATATAGCAATTCGAATATTTTATTTAATTTTGATTGTGGAAGAACCCCGAATGAGGTAGTAATTGCCGTTTCATTGTCTTTATTATTTTTATTTTTTGATTTTGTCTGTTTCATTAATTTCATTC
>MQRK01213501.1:27661-38869 GCA_001938485.1 Girardia tigrina | reverse complement strand
CCGCCATTGAATCTGTCCGCTCGCTAAAGCTCTACTGCCAACTCCAAAAGATGGTCAGCTTCTATCTCTAGTAGGGTCTTTGTTTCCATACTAAATTTATTAAAAAACATCATCAGCCGCTCTCATAAAGTCATTGTGTTGTTTATTAGAATATCATTGAATCTCACCACTCCACAATGCTGTCATGGTACTTAACTATATACTACATACAACTAACTCAATGATAAGTCATAATTTAATTATTTTCTTCCTATGTAGTATCGCATCCGAATTTCCTTAAATTTATAGTTTCTTGAAAATGAATAGTGGAAAATACTTTAAATTAAAAATTCTTATTTGACATTATCCGAGATTTGAATTCACATTCAAAACATTTATCACATCATCTTCAGCCTGAAAATGCTATAATTAAATTGTCAAAATACTTGAATGTCTCACAAAATCCCATAAAAAATCGGATTTATCAGACCAATAATTGAATTAATATACGTACAAAAATTTCAAATTCATAATTTATCAAGAATCATTCAATTTATTATGAATCATATTTATTTAATTATCGATTTTATTTCAATTCTCACATCGAATTATCTGTGCTTTCGTAAGTTAATAAAATGATTTTTAATAAATATCGATTGATGCCAAAGAAATAATTTTAAAATATCACTTTGATTTTTTTGTAAAAATAATTCATTTATAAAAATTATAATTTATATCTTTATTTTAACAAATTCAAAACGAAACTGTTTTGTTTTAAATGACACCAATGTGGTGCCCATTTTAAACGAAACTGAAAGTAGTAAATACGTAAGTACCTATTAATTTTATGTGGCTTAAATGGGAACTGTTTTTTCCTTATTTTTTTAACGAGAAATATTTTTATTCATTTATAATTTTTAATATGAAAATTTGTTATTTTGAATGTTGTTATTGACATAGATATATTTGTCTAATTTATCATTTATGATTGTTTTTTATAATATTTTCGCATATGTATTCATTTTTATGATTCCATTTACAAAAACGAAGTAAATTGTTTATTATTACTTAAAAAGTTTATAAACAATTTTGAAAATTTGAGAAATAATTCAGCCATGTATATAGTATTATTAATTACACAATAATATACAAGATCACGTGCACAATAGGTAGCATGAACGCATAAAAAAATTTTAAAACATCATAGACTTGTAAACTTTCAAAAGTGTTTTTCTCAATAAAATTTGATACGCCGTAGAGGACAATAATACGCTCTGAAGGCTATTTGCCTCCATGGACATTTTTATGTGCAAAGGTTAAAATTTTCTCAGGAATCAGTCACCAAAATATACAGCAGTCATATCCTGTCGATGATCTTTCTTTATGAAACCTTTCTTTCTTGAAACCTAATGTTCACTGTTTAAAATAACATTTTGAGAATTATTTAACTTTTAGTTTATTCAATTTGTAAAAATAAATTTCAATCGAGATTTATTATGTTACCTGAATTAACTGCATTCGAATTAAGTGATTTTAACGAGTAAAATGCGTTAGCAAACAAATATGGACCATGTAATTTTAAGTGTATCGCTTTTAGTATTTATAAGTATGACATATTTCTTCCAAATAATATAAATGCAACTTTAAAATACCTAAAACCATGGTTTAACGCTAATGTTTCCATGAGTTTATTGTATGTTGAATAAAACAATAATCTTGATTAATAAATGTGAGATTAAATTTCACTCACGTAAACTATTTTCAGTTTATATAAATGATTAGATATTCTAAACTGGTACATATATGATAATTTTTACAACTGTTGGGGTATTGGTGATTTATAAAATAGTTCAGCAGGAGATCAAAACACTAAGTTTTATATTTTCAAAAATGTATTTATTTATGTACACGATACAAACCTGTTAGGATATTTAAAGACTTATCTATTCTATTGAAAGATTTTATATTTTAGATAGTGTGGGAAGAGGGAATGCTCTTGCCCACAAAATATTTAATATATAAAAATATGTTTGCAAATATATATAATTGAATATATAGAGCCTTTAAATTCGTACTTTCAATAATCGCTCTTGCGTCCTTTTTAATAATTCTGATTTCGTTTTTTAGTAATTGTAGTTTTTTTTTGATTGTCGACTTTGATCGAGGTCTTTATATATGCCTGATCAAATCTAATTAATCTAAATTAAAATTATTAAAAAAAATTATTTAAAATTATTTCTTTGGCATCGATCGATATTTATTAAAAATCATTTTATTAACTTACGAAAGCACAGATAATTCGATGTGAGAATTGAAATAAAATCAATTATTAAATAAATATGATTCATAATAAATTGAATGATTCTTGATAAATTATGAATTTGAAATTTTTGTACGTATATTAATTCAATTATCGGTCTGATAAATAATATATTTTCATATTAGAAATTATAAATGAATAAAAATATTCTTTGTGTGAGGTCTAATCAAATAAATTCTTTGAATTCTTGACCTTTCAATATTGTTCAGTTAATAATCTGTTCTTGTAAACTTTCTTTATATAATTAAGGGCGCTTTCCTTCTTCTTCTTCCTTTTATACTATTCTTCTTTAATTAAATTATCCTTATTTATTCTTTAAAATAATTTAAATATTCTTCCATGAAAGTACTAAAATAATTTAACTACATTATTTATTTTTTCTGATTATTTTAATCTAATTGTTTATATATAATTTATATTTATTATGGTAGAAGGATAAATAAATTTTTATTTTATCCATTAATTAAAACAAAATACTTTTATTTTTTAATTTATATTTTTTAATATACCTAACACAACTATCATGAAATTTCATTTATTAGAATTCTTTTTATCGTCAAAGGACAATAAACATAACATCTAGAACAGGGGTAGGTAACATTTTGGCTATATGGGGCTGGATTGCGTCTTTTGAGGAAGTTGTGAGCTGGAAGATTTTTATAAAATATTATAAGAAAAATCTTATCAAAAAGCATCTTTTAAATTGTCTAAAATCAATAAAATAATGAAGATTCTTAAAAATATTTTAGATCGACATATAAACAAAAAGTTGACAAAAGACAATGTATTTTACAAATATTTTGTATTCAAAAATTCAAAATTTGAAAAATTAATGGGGAGCTTGATGTTCTTTATCGCCTGAAAGCTTCTCAATATTGGGTGTCAGGCCAGTCGATGCTAACGACAAAACATTCAAATTGCTGTCAGTTAATCTTGTTCTCAAATTGTTTTTAGTAAATTTCAATTTTAAAAATAATTACTCACATTGGTAAGTATTAACAAATAAAGATGTCATCTTTTTTACGTGATTCACTAGGTTAGGATACTTCCCATTAGAATAAATGTAGTTTATATGGTAGTTTATAATATTACTTACGTATTTACTAATTTCAGTTTATCTTTTTAAAAAATGGCGACTAGATTGGTGTCATTTAAATCAAGCAAAGAAACATCGTCGGAGGGAAATTTTAATTTCAATAAGTCGTCACATTGCATTTCAATCAACTCCATTTGAAAGCATTCTGATACAGTACACACATCCACGTCAAAAGGATTAGCAAAAAGCTTGAATTCGTCTTCGTGCAAGCGAAAGTCAGTAAAATCAGATGAGAACTCATTCTTCAGATCTTTGATCATATTCACAAATATTTCTGCATTTTGTAGTTTGTATTCTTGAAGGGATGGAAAATGTGCATAATTTTCATGTTAAAGCTGGTATTTCCACAGGTGTAGTTTTCTTTCAAATGCAAGAATAGGATAAAACATTTCATTTATCAAAAATCTCCATCTTGTGTCTCAAGAATCTTTTACAATTTATATTTTCCAACTTTTAACTGGATCAGATTTGTATTTTCTTTCATTTAATCGCTCAATTAAGGTAGTTGTTTTCAAAATTTCGCATAAAACTTATATGCTATTTTTTGGATATGAATCGCAATTGATTTTCCAGCCGAGATGTTTCGACTTTTAATTTTCCTAAGATATAATATTATTTTTTCTTATATATCTTTAAGCGGACTTTGCCAAAGCTTTGTAGAATGTCTACAGCATTATTATATTTTTGAATTTCACCATACTCGTCTAACAAAACCATGTTGTTCACTAATACTTGTAAATTGAGTTTGATAAATTATGAAGTCCAATTTCTTTTTCTTTGGCTGACTGGGTAGAAGACTTTTCCACTTAAAACCTATTTTAAAGCGAAAATTAAAAAAAAATAATAAGATTAATAAAATAATTACTTGACAGTTTTATCTGTATTGTTGTAGTCTTCATAATTCTCTATCACTGATTGTTTCGTAGATTTTCTAATATCATTTTTTTGTACGATTCAGTCCAACAACCAATTGGTAATTCTGTTATTTACACAATATTATTTTCCAAAAAACTAATTTGTCCATAAGCCTCATATGTTTTAGTACAACTCTTTTTAATCGTACCCAGCTCAGAGATCATAAATTAACAAAACACAGGTAAAAACATTTAGTAACTCTAAAAAGAGCATATTCTATTATATTCGATTTCTATCGGCATTTTATCGAATCATGTACAGATGTAATAAGTGAATGAGGCATATTTTAAAATCCATTTCGAACTGTTTTCTGTCTTTTCTCCATGGAGGAGCGGAAACCCCGGTACCAACGTTCGTTTGAATCATTTTAAAAATCTGTCAGTTTTAATTAAACTCCTTAAACCTCATTAAAAAAGGAGCAAACTCAATGATTCTGGAAAAAAATTTGCTCTTGCCAACTTGAATCATTTTGTTCTCTAAAAGTTAATACGAAATTAAATAATTTCATTGAATAGGACTAATAAAATAAATTTCTGTGGGGTTGATCGATAATTACCTTTTAATCCTTTGTGAAATTCAACAACGAAAGATACAATTTAAATTAAATTGGACCTTCCGATTATATGTGAATAATTGATTTTACCTTAGTCGATTTTTATTAACACTCGTTAAGTCTAATAAATCAGAAGATGACTTTAATTAATACTCTTATAATTATAAAAATTATTAAATGACAACACAATGTTCTTTTATAAGGTTTATTGATTATACACAGTAATTATAATTATTGTCTTTACAAAATTATATAAAAATTGCCTATGTGTGTCGTGTAATGATTTTAGAAGTTCTCACAAAACTTCGTTTGCCGACCACTAAAGGTGAGTTTGAATAATAAAGATTAATTATTTTAAATTTTTATAAAAGATAATATTAAAATAGATTTTATAAATATTAGATTTCGGATTATAATAATTTAACGAAAACTAAAAACTGCTGCTCACTGAATCAAGATAAATTCTCCTCAACGGTAAAAATTTGACACGAAACGTTTCGTTAAATAAACTTCTGCAGATAAATTTCTTGTGAACCAATTGACGAGGGGAATTTTCGTTAATAGAACTTCTTTTCTCGATAATTAACTTCTCGTTGACGCTTCTCCAATAAACTCCTGATGAATCCAACTGAATTTTATAATTAATTTTTCAAAAATGATATTAAAGGTTTTACCTGAATTTTATAATTAATTTTTCAAGAGGTGTCTATTTCGTTAACGTTTTTATACAAAAAAATAAAAATGCGTATCGAAACAAAATTCTGCTATGGAACGTTAACCTACAAGTTTTTTATAAATTTTGAACTTATGAAACTTTTGAACTTATAAATAATAAATATTCGAATTTTAAATATAATAAATATATAAGTTTGATTTGAAATAATAAATAATCGTATTATTTTCTTTAAAACACACGAAAAAACAAATATATAAAACAAAATAACCAATATAAAATTGTTTTTATTAACATCAAAAATTAATAAGCTATGAAAAATAAAAATAATTAAAATATTGTCAGAATATTGTCAATCCCCGACAAAATAAACTACAAAAAGTATTAATTCTTTAATCTAATGAAATAGAAATGTGGATACATAAGTATAAATAGGGAAAAATCAGGACCATTCTTCAATTTTTACATTAAAATATAAGGTTTCCCAATGAAAACGCAAGGTCTGTATTTGTATAATATGAATGAGTTTTGAATGCTTATGAATTATATATGATGCTATATAAAAATGGTATTTGATTATTTTTGTTTACTCCACGAGTAGGCGAAAACTGTACCTTCTCCACAGCATAATATACAAATCAAATGCATTCAATATGACATTTTACCATTTTTTTAAAATTAAGTATCGGAAGTACTGCAATATATTGGTAATATATAATTATTCAAAATATGTATTTTGAAAAAAAATACAAATAATGTATAATCCATCATAGTAATTTCTTTAGTCCGACATCTACCGAAATGGACATAAAAATTAAGTTCATGACATGAACAGTGAATTTTGGTAAAAACGAGTAGAAGCGATTGAAAGGGTTTTGAAAATAAAGAGATCTCTCCAGATTGTGTGGAAATTATCACCTCACTGGAAAATTCCGTCTTACCAGCTTGAAGTCGTTGGAAAATAATGGGAACTTCAACTTCGATAAATGGTTTCACCCATCCTGATGTAACTTGAAGTTTGATGGTGGATTCAGGCGTTTCGAATTCAATGCGTCTTGTGACAGTCCTAGCAGATAGATTTATGGAAGAAAATATTGACTTTTCTGGACAAACAATATCCACCACTTTAAACATTGTTTAACAAATTCTCCATCCGTAAACGGTCTCATCGTTTCAGTGATAAGTGATTTCATAACTTGCAAGTATATTAGCTTCACATTCACTTTTTTTCTTCGTAAAAAATGATTTCTGCATTTCAAACTTTGATGTACGTTGCTTGACTTTATCTCTCCTTGATTCACAAATAATATTCATTAAATTTTAAAAGTGTTAGGTCATGTAATGGTGCCTGATATTTGCCACTTCATTTATAGTAACCTTTTCAAGGCATATAAGACAAGTTGGCTTTCCATTTTGCTTGATGATAAAATAATCAAACGTTCAAGTATCTTGAAAAATTCGACACTCCATCTACTTTCCTGATCTTTGAATTCATGCGGTAATTTAAATGTTTAATATTAATGAATATTAATACAATTTTGGTTTATCCAATTTATTATAATCTGTTTATTAAATTTATCTTTGTCGAAATCTATTCGCGAGCTGTAGGTTGCCGATCCTTGATATAGAAGAATAACAATTATATTTAATCATATTTTCAAAGTAGGAGCCTTCAATTTTTTTGAATCAATTTTAATTTCTCTTTAAAAAAAACTTTATCAAACAATTTTGTGTGACTTTTCTATTGAATACAGTTCATGTTTTGTAAAAAATATATTTCATGAATTATCCGAACCAACTTTTCAATGTAACAATCGTGAATATGCCTGATGTTAATTTGGTAAACAATATCGCTGTGGCGACACTACTGCCAATCCAATACTGGCTCGTTAAAAAAAAGAAACCGCCAGTCTGAAAAAAATCGCTTATTGAACATGTATTGGAATTACTGAAAAATCAAAATGATATTCTTAACACAATTTTGTTTAAATAATGATATTTTTAGTCCGCAGTTTTTTAAAAAAAACGTCGCATTTTACAGAATTAATAAAACAAAATGTTATCCAAAAGTTTTTCACCAGCAAAACAAAATACTTTCGAACAAATTGAGAATCAAAGGGAAATAATAACTAAATCGATTTGTACCACTAATCAAAATTTATTAAATAATAATGACAAAATCGAGTTTGTTATATCAATAAATTCTCCTTATCAGAATAGAGATAAAAAGAAGAAAAAGAAACGCAAAACAGAAAATATCATTCAACATCAAATAACAATCGAGAAAGAAATAGAAACAGAATTAACGAAAATGCCCATTGAAAATATCAAAAAAAATCAAAAAAAGTAAATTGAAAATCGACTGTCAAAAAATAGAAATACAATCCGAAAATTCCGTGGCAAAGTCGATAATTAACGAAAATCAACCGGATATTTGAGTAAAGAAAAATGTAAAAAGAAAAAAAAATCGATAATCAATGAACCTGAAATTAAATCTATTGATAAATGTATTCAAATGGAGATAAATGAGAATAATCCGAATTTTTTTGAAACGATTCGAACTTTTGATATATTTTTTTGTTTGTTCGAATCATTGTTATTTTGATTTTTGGCGCGAACTTTTTTTTGAAATGTTCGAAAGTCGCCATTAAAAATTTTGTATTTTCAAATAATTAATTAAAATTTCAGTGTTATTTTATTATTTTTCTTTCAAATTTTGATATTTTTTGGTATATTTGTGTGTTTGATATCGTCCTTCAACCAGTAGGAACGTCCTCGGAATCGATATCGGTACGAAATCTGTAAAAATTATTTTAAGCAGTGCCAAAGATAAAACAATACTGAACTCTTCGATAAAAGACACTAATTTTACGATTATTAATTAAAATCAATTTTATCACGAGCAAAATGTTGACAAAATATTCGAAACGATTCGAGAGATATTAAATGAAATGAAGGCCGACGGGTTGAATAATTTGAGACATATTGGAATATCGGGGCAAATGTACGGTGGTTTGTTTTGGAATGACGACAAGGACGAGTCGTGCTACAATCGGCACTCGAATTTCATTACCTGTATGGATCAGAGATGTAATGCCGATGGTTTCGTTGAGTCTACTGAAAATGCAGTCGTATTTGGTTATAGAAATGCTTGTTAACGGACAACATTTGAGTGAGGGTACAAAGATTGGGTCTCGGTTCGCCAAAAAACAATGTGAGATGATTTTTTATTTGTCCCTACGACCCTTAGTCTACCCTTTAACCTAGAAGTGTTGCAATCACGTTGGTCCTGCACCCACTCTGTTATCAGTTCACTTGAGCTCAATTTTCATTTTGAATTCTACATTTTATAATTCTTAATTGTTACAAACAGATAATGTTATCAAGAAGAATTAAAGAATTCAATGATAACATTTTAAAACAATTTTAAACATACATTATCAATATATATACATTTAGTTTAATATTTTCATTTTGTGGGTAGAATGTACGTATATATAAAGTGATGTTAAAATTTTTATAAGAGCATTGTGTATTGATGGGTAATTTGATTTGTATTTTAAATTTAAGTAATTTTTTCATCAACCTGAGAGTTTTGTTGAGCTACGTAATTCATAATTGAAACAAGATTATGGGTTATGCACACCAACATAAGAATAATTTGCAACACAATAATTATTTTATGAAAGAAAATTGTAACCTAAACTATGGTCATCAAAGTCAATTATAGTTTTGGAAAAATCAAAGCTGGGTACTTTCTTTGAAACAATATTATATATTCAGAACCCGTATTGAACAGAATATAAAAGCCTTTGATTTTAATTATTTTCTTTAATAAATTTCCATTATATAATGTCAGGAAGTTTTTCTGCACTGTGTTTAATTGTTATTTAACATATTCCTTTTTTTCTTTGTGTTCGTCCGATCTCCATGATACTCAGAAGACCGGATAGTGGTAGCATAGACGCAGCGGATTTAATGCTTCGACATTTCGTGCTTTCAACAATTTTAAATTAATGTCCAGAAAAATCATTGATTTTGAAGATTCTTTAATGAATTAATCATTTTCGATTAAAATAACACAAAATTTTAGTTGATTCATTACAAAGAATTGTTCAATTCAAAAATAAAATATTTTTTTATTTTCAAAAAATTTGTTAATCTATTAAACGATTCCTAATTTTTTACAGTGAACAATGAACTTGTAAATAGTTCAGAAAAATATTCGTACTAATTTCACAGTAACAATGAATTTGCAAATCGTTCAGAGAAATATTCGTAATAATAGTTTTTTAAAAATCACTTTTGATTTCATTGTCTCTCAAAGGTTCGCTCTAATTGACCGAACAATTAGAGCCAGCCACTTGACTCGATTTCAAATTCAAAAAATTGGCCTCTGCACACCAACTGACAAAATGAATCGATGAGTTATCGAATGTAAAATTGCTTAATTCATGAAAAATTATTAAAATTAATTAAAAATAATTTTTTTGAAAGATAATTTGCTATTGTCAATAAATTAATAACTTTATAAGTATTTTTCATATCAAAATAGTGACTATTCGATTAAATGTTTATTATCCACAAAATAAATTATGCGAGCAAAATATATATTACTTTTGTATATTTAAATATCTAGAGTTTTGTATATCCAAGACTTATTGATATAATATAATGGAAATATAATTATATACCTATCGTTTAATTTATAATTAGAATTTAGTGCTAATTATTTTTACACCATCTATTCTGTTTTAAAAGCTCTAGGCCGTTTTAAAATTTTCAGTTGTCGAACAAAGACAATTAATGAGTTTTGTTAGAGAATTCAATTTCAAATAAGCATCAGACGGAAAAACAAAAGTCATTTGTTAACAGAAAATTTACCAAAAGAACCGATGAATATAGACGACGATTTTTTCGGTCTTATCAATTTATTCGAGCATATCGAATATGATTTAGAACAATTATTTATCTCTGAAATAAATCTGCAAAATATTCAAGTCTTAAGAGAAATATTTATTAACCAAAAACGAATCATGAGAAAAACGAGCTATCAAAATGATCAATCAATCGTCGATTTAATCCCCGAACGATATAGACATGTCAACAACATGTTGAAATATATCTGTATAATGGTCGATATTATGCATAATATGGAGTTTTCTCTGACTCTCACCGGTTCGAATTTAAGACATCTCTATCCGATAACACCGGAAGCTCGTTCAGCAGTAGTTATGTGGGTGTTTGATTTCTTTTTGAATTTCAACACCAGACACAGCACATTTGAATTGACGATCGGTCTGTTCGATCAATACATGATCAAAAATCAAAACATCGATCCAGTATCGATTTTCGAATTGGCATTCGCTTCATCACGAATTGCTTTTCAAATGGAAGAAATTATAATTCCCACGATCGAAGCGATGATCATAGCGACGGAATTGACAATTGCGATAGATGAAGCCATTGAATTCGAAATTGAAATTTTGAGAACATTGGACTTTGAAACGAGTATTTACACACCGGAAATGTTTCTGAAATTGTTTTTTGTAATTGGGGAAGTAAGTTGAAAATAGAATCGTTAATTGAGGAGTTATTTTAATGAATATTGATTTACGTTGTGTTGTTTTGATAATAATGTGTCTCAATATGGAGAACTGACAACAGCTAAC
>MQRK01213501.1:16562-27611 GCA_001938485.1 Girardia tigrina | reverse complement strand
CATCACGAATTGCTTTTCAAATGGAAGAAATTATAATTCCCACGATCGAAGCGATGATCATAGCGACGGATTTGACAATTGCGATAGATGAAGCCATTGAATTCGAAATTGAAATTTTGAGAACATTGGACTTTGAAACGAGTATTTACACACCGGAAATGTTTCTGAAATTGTTTTTTGTATTTGGGGAAGTAAGTTGAAAATAGAATCGTTAATTGAGGAGTTATTTTAATGAATATTGATTTACGTTGTGTTGTTTTGATAATAATGTGTCTCAATATGGAGAACTGACAACAGCTAACTGATTTAGTTTAATCAATCGTAAATTTGTTAAGAAGAGTTTAAAACCCATTGAAATCTAATATAATCAACACGAGTTATTAATTTCAATCGATAACCCAAATTTATCAGACGAATCAAATAAGGAAAAATTATAGGGTAAATTTGCAGTGACAAATAAAGTTTTGTGAATCGGTTATTAATATTTAAATATTTTTAATAGTGTTTGAAAGTGTCGTTTGAACATTAAGTTTAGGATTGTGGGACCTAATGAACAACTCTTCAAGCGCAACTCTTCCCGAGTGTAATTTCTAAAATTAGTACAGAACTTTAACATTTTTAATTTCAAAATCACTTTCTTATTATGAACAATATTTTATTCAATCATGTTCTTGGATTCGTTTGCAGAGACCAAGCAACGTCCAGTATTTATAAATAAATTCTTATAAAATTTAACTAATCTAAATTGGCGTATGATTGCAGCTTTCACATTCCTTTATAAATATTTAATAATTGATAGGCCAATACAAACTTCATTTTTTAGTAAATTTCATCTCAGTTATTTCTATTTTCGTCTTTGTATTGTGAGGATATAAATTTGAAAATTGTACGTCAATTAACATGAATTTCATGAATTCTTCAAGAATTGAAAATAATTCGAACCCTGAAAAATTATCCGAATCAATCTTTTTGTTGATTTTTCACTGGCTTTGTAACGTATATAGCTGCGTAATCTATCTATTATGCATGAAACCCTGACATTTATTTTAATTATGAAATGTATATAAAAGAAAGTATTCACTCCTGGGATATCTTATTTTATTTGTTTTTTTCAAATTTGCATTGGATCTTTATCAATAATTTTGGCACTAACATAGAGGGTTTTACTAGACTATATAATAACATTTTATTTTGTTAAATTCGAAGACAAAAATTAATCAATTCATTCAAAGGATTCAAATCTGAAACAACAAACAATTGAGTGAATCTTATATTACAATGAAGTATATTTATCTATATTAAATCTGCAGCAATTTCTTTCAGGATTTACTAAAATAAGACCTAAAACATTTTTTTGATTCTGCAGTGTCTTAATTCTTTAAAAGATAGATGTCTTTATTAATTAATTCATATTGTAATGGTTATTTGAACTGGAAAATTTCAACTAATTTTTTTCCTGCAGCTGGCTTGTAGGCATAGTTTGTAATAATGTTGTTACATATTCGAAAGTAAATTTGTTTAAATAAATGATAAAAAAACAGAAGTTGAATTTTTGCGTTGTACTTAAATAAACTTTGTTATTCTATTTCTGGTGAAACTACATAGTTTTCCAAAAATATAATTTTATACCTACTGTTTCATGATAATTAAAAAAACATTTTACCATGAGAGGAAACATGTGGGCTTAAGGATGATGACACCAAATAGTGGAGTGCGGAGTTGTCATCAAGTGTCTGACAAAATCTCCGTAAAAGAGGCATTGAACAAATTGGAAGTCGCTGAAATTGATGATTTTTAGATCAAATTGAAACATGGAAATGTTAAAATGTTAATGAACAATTTCTTAATATTGTTCATAATAAGAAAGTGATTTTGAAATTAAAAATGTTAAAGTTAAACATTTTTAATCGAAATTTGATAACGAAAATAAAACAACGACTATAGCTCACCACAAAGAAAATCAAACCGCTCAATCTGATATAAATATCAAAAAGAACGATTCATGAAGTCATAAAAGATTGTTTGTTTGATGTTATATCTGCTGATTCAAGTAAAAACCACAATGAAAATCATCCGACAAAAAATTGTTCGACATTCAAATCAAAAGAATAAAAACAAAATTAAATCAGTTATGAGTTTGACGAAAGATTTGTTTTAATAAAAAATTTGTTCAAAACATTGATTCCACAATTTCTTCAGACAATTCTTGAGCGAATCGGTATGTATTTTCAAGAAGTTTTAACTGTGACATGTCTAAATCTCGAACTAGTCAAAAAATGTGAAAGATCGATTTGATTATTATGTATGAAATTTTTTGAATCATCAATGTGATGTTATTTTATAATCTGTGAATTTGTTTAAAAAAAATTAAAAAAATTAAATAAATGTAAAAAATAAGAACACAAAAATTATTAAATAAATAAAATAAAAAGTATAAATAAACAACCACACATAATATGTGGTTGATATATAAAGGAATTTTATGTTTTTATGGCCTTTTCTGATTGGCCGGTTTTTGTACACATTAATTTTTTTATGTGATTTTTTAAATCAATTTTCGACTTGTTTGGTCGGATCAAGCAAGCTTATGTTGTTTGGCAAAATTTAATTGTTTGTGTTGAATTTTAATCAATTTATTTTACGAATTTCAAAAGAATATTTTGTATAAATTTGTTTGAATCGATTTTTTTTGGAGAGTGGTGTTTTTTGTGGAAAGTCGAATTGTGTTAATGTAAAAATTTTTGAATATCGAAATAAAATTTTTTTTCGACATAAAAACTTTTTTGAAATTAAAAAATGGATGAAGGCCGGATTAATAATTTAACGGAGGAAAATAACCTACAATGATGTTTGTAAAAATCACTATATCGATAGAATGAAGAAAATGTAAAAAAATAAGTATCTGTTTGATTTTAAAATGAGCGCGGTAAAATTCGAATTAGAAACGATTAAAGAGGATAATGAAAAAATATCACAAAGATTGCTTCGGTTTCAAAAAAGATGAAGAAGATTTCGGTATTGAAATAATTAAACAAACTATGGGAAAAGATTCAGACATTGTTGAGGAGTATACTCTTCATCGTTCCAAAATTGAGTGTGGAGAATTCAAAGGAATTCAAGGAGACAGCAAATCATGTTATATGGATACTTCATTTTTCGCCATGTTTACATTTCAAGAGATATTTGACAATTTGTTAATGATAAATAAAAATATGGAAAACAAAAAAAAAACTTCAAGTTCTTAAGTCTCATATTGTTTTTCCTTTGAAAAGCCTCCCAAGTGCCTCATCCTTTAATTGCTGCGACACAAAATCACTCATTTAATACAACATTGTTACCAAAAATGTTTTCATTGTACTGAAGAAAGAAAGTAAATGTTTTTGCGTTAAATGTTCCAAAGAAAAGGATAAATTAGTGTATATCTGTGATGATAACAAATCTAACTGCAGTCATGAGGATTCCAAGTATCAAATTAACAGGGATGAATAGACTATTTACAAAGGAACAGTTAAACTTGAATTGTTTTCTATTTTACGCATCGAAAACACTCGATCTATAAATAGACGACCCACGATTGGCCGATTTAAAAATAGATCACAACGAGTGTTAAAGCCAAAAAAGATGTATTAGTAACACAAACTACCACCTTTCGACTATTAACACAATATCACAACTAACTACTCTTATAAAATAAAGACAAAAAATATATATAACCTCTCGGTGAAAATATTGTTGTTTTGATCTTTCAGTAGATCACAATACCACCAAAATTTCACGTAATAGGTAATTAATCAACCCGGCCGGGGAAATCCCAAAAAAATAATCAGTTAATACAATAGGATAAATTGTCATATAGTCAACGAATATGATGTTTTACAACGTTCACTGGTAGTTCATTAATAAAATTTGGATCAAACTTTGTAGCTAGTGAGTCTTTTCGTTTTGTTTTTCCTTTGCACGCGTAATAATAATTGAAGTTTAATTTTTTAATCGATTTATTGACTCTAAATTTGAATTTAGAATTGCCTACAGCAATTACAAATTCAAATATTATTATTCGAGTATGATGACGATGCAATATGATATTGGCGGAATCCAGAACAGTATGTCGAGAATAAAAATGATAAAATGAATTAAACTATGATAAAGAATAATAAAACGGAACAACCGAATAAAATAAATCTAAACGGAACATCTCTTGAAAGGCACACAATAAAAATCTAAACAAATAAAAATAAATTTTGCAAACTCTAATACAGCTGTTTAATTCATAAAAATTAAAATTAAAAAAAAATAGAGATCACATAATTGATAAATTTCTTTGGCATAGTCACTATGTAAATACACGTTTGTAAGATATAAACGTTACACAAAAACACAAGTAAAAACTTCAGAGGCAGTCACGTTCACAAGAAAAATGCGGTGTCTTGGGAGCTATCACAACACCAACACAAATCAAAAATAACAACAACCACACATACACACAAATCCCATGTATTGGTGGAAAACAAAATATTCAGTTTTGACTTATCTTTCGGCAACATTTTCATTTATTCAATTTCCGAATCAGTCGATCTCTTTCGTTACTTCTCGTCAAATAGACAAATTATCGTTTAGTCCGACGAATAAATCGATTTAGTCGAGCGATTCATTTCATTATATACAATGTCAAATACATTACTTTCGTTTCTCTTTTTTCAAATCAAATTTGACTGAGAAAAATTGTTCTATTTCATTTAAATTTTAAGTTGCACATTAGTTCAAAATCACTAAAATTATGACAGAAAACAATCTCTTTCAATTTATAGTTCAATATCTTCTTTAGCAACTGGTCTTTATTGCATTTTCACTCATTGAATAGTTATTTGATGCCGCTTTACTAACTTCATTTGTTTAAAATTCTCTGAGATTCAATTCAAAGAAATCTTTATTATAATCTTTTATATAACTCACTTCAACCACTTAATTAACTACAAACTAATCTCAAGTTACCGTGATTCAACCCCTTATTTCGTTATTGAATTTATATCCATTATAATATTGTGTATATTTAGTCTTTGCGAGAAGTCTCGGACGAGACTGTGACACTGACCCCAGAGGTACATTAATTTTTCTCTGTCATAAATCGATTTCTCTTTGCCTTAAATCAATCTCTCTATCTTTAATAAATCTATCTGTCAAAAATCAAATCTAAATTAACGAGTTAAGGTAAGTTCAATACTTTGAAACTTTAATATTATATTTGTGAAAATTAATGAGAACGCAATATAATTTCTTTTAAATATATATTATATATAATTTCTTTTATATATATTATTTATTTTCTTATATATATATATATATATATATTCTCTGTAGACTGCTTTGTAAACACCAGATTGTGAAGGAATGGGAACATCAGTAAGTATATTTAATACCTCTGAAGCTTTATTTTTTGAGAGATTTCCTTTTGTAACAACTTAAACAACACTTTTTGTTGATTGTCTTCGTTTTTTTTGTTTCCTAGTATCATAATCTTCATAATGTGACGATTCTTCACTTGATGACTCCTGTTAAGGTCCTGAAACCAAATATATTTAAAAAAATTTAAATAAATAAATACCTTACACTCCTAAAAAATAAATTATAAAAAAATAAACAGTTAAAATTAAAATAAAATGTGGTGATAAATCCCTTTGTAACTTCCCTTTTGTTTGTGCTCAGTGCTCAGGAACTCAGGGTAGTTAATAGGGATAATTTGTAAAAGTATAAGCAATATTATCAATATTAATAATATTATTTTAGTATTATTATTTATTATATCACAATTATGACTATTTCATTATTATTATTATTATTTTATTATTATTATTATTTATTTTATAATTATTACTATCATTATTATATTTTTATTAGATTTATTGTTATTATTTTGATTATACTATAAGTATTATTATTATATTGTCATTATTATTATATTTTTATTTTATTAAAATTAATATGAAACAATTATTATTATTTTATTTATCTCCTTGTCAACGAGTTTTTCCTCCCTCACAGGGGCCCGTTCTTTAAGGGGGATGACTGTGTTAGTTGGAAAAAGCCGTTGAAGGCTTGGAGTATGATTAATGATTATTATTTATTATTAATATTTTATTTTTATTATTTCTATTAGTATCATTATTAATAATATTATTATTTTATTATTATTATTATTTTATTATTATTTTTATCATTATTGTTATTATTATTTTATTATTATTATTATTAGTATTTTTATGACTATTATTATTATTATTAAAAATATTATTAAATAAAAAAATAAAAACAAATATAAAAAAATATAATATTAAAAAACAAAAATCTTACCAACATTCAAAAAAATGATTTGGGCAATTATGCCCACAGTTTTTATTAAAATGGAAACGGGCAATTATGCCCTAATCTACCAGCAATTCCGCTGGGATTAATTTTGCATTGAAAACTAAATTTAAATAAATGGACAGTGAAGCTCGAATAAACAAATTTATGTAAATATGTAAATTTTATTTAAATTAAAGTTTTAAAATTTTTAAATGTTAAATTTTATTTTATAATTTTAATTAAACTAATTTAAATTTTAAATATTTTTTTATGCAATCAAAACGGGTATAAATACCCCAAAATTTAAAGAATAATTTACACACACAAAAACCCACAAAATAGTAAACGAAATATTTAAATAGAAAAGTCATAATGTTTTAATAGAAGATTTACAAAATATTTTGGAATCCTCCATAGTTATTCATTCGTTGTATTATTCGGAAGAATTTTGTGTTTAAATTGAATAAAGTTTTTAAACAGAATGCCTTTGACTTATTACTATTATTAATATTTGAAAACTAATTTTCGACGAGATTCATTTGGATTGAAACCTCAAGAGAGGGTTAATCGAATTAATACACTCATTACAAAGTTGAAAGAACCGTTTGAAAAGGAGTCAGACAATTATATTTGAAAGCTTGTTTAAAGTTATTAACAAAAACATTTTCGAATACCCAACACTCCGATGAAAGTGTTTCATTAACATTTGTTGGGGCAGCAGATGATGTTGATGGTTGAAAAAATGGTTGAAATTGCAGTCTTCGTTTCGAGGGATGAATTGATCCCTTGGGAGCTTCCGTGATAACATTGAGACCTCTTCCTGGAAATTGTTTTCTGAAAACCAGAGGTTAATGACCAAAATTGTAAAACCAACAAGTGACTTACACTAGAACCCGACGAGTTCAGTGATGTCCGCCCGACAGCTCAGACCTCTCACCCGAATAAGTCCCGCCGTTTGTTTTCGAAACGCACCGTCAAGGAGCCCTGTATCGTCATTTAAAGATCCTGCAAAGAAAACAAAAAAACCAGAAATCCTTAATTAATTATTTAAGAATTCTTAGCAAAAGTTTCCAAAAATAAATTTTGGAAAAACTGAGGGAATCAGCGGTGAATAATCAACCGCGGGATTCTCCGTATACCCTGAAGTGGCTTCGTTGCATCATTCGGTGCGTCTTTTCAATGTAAGAGTAATCGACAATACCATACCGCAATGTACCTAGGACAGGATCATACTGTTAAGGATCTGAAAATATATATATATATATATATATATTATTAATTAAAATTTAAAAATATAATTCTTACCCTCCTAAAAGATAAAATTAAATTAAAAATATATATATAAATAACAAAAAAAAATAAAATAAAATGTGGTGATAAATCCATTTGTAACTTCCCTTTTGTTTGAGCTCAGTGCTCAGGGACTCAAGGTAGTTAATAGGGATAATTTGTATTTGTATAAGTAATATTACTAATATAAATAATATTATTTTAGCATTATTATTATTTATTATATTAAAATTATAACTATTTAGTTATTATTATTATTATTTATTTTATAATTATTACTATCATTATTATATTTTTATTAGATTTATTGTTATTATTTTGATTATTTTTTGAATATCATAAATTAATTAATACTATTATTATAATTATTATTTTGTCATTATTATTATATTTTTATTATTATTGGTATGATTATTATATTATTATTATTATATTAATTTATTATTATTATTTTATTATCAATATTATTATTTTATTATTATTATGGTTGTTATTAGTATATAAAAATATACAAATATAAAAAAAATATATTAAAAAAATAAAATATAATATAACAAATCAAAAAAAAAATAAATCTTACTGTTTCAAAATTTAAATTTAAAAAAATGATTTAGGCATAATTGCCCACAGGTTTTTGTTAAAAGTAAATCGGGCAATTAAGCCCTATAATCCTCCAGCAATTATGCGGGGATTAGAGTTAGGAATTTTTAAATTCCTAAATAAATTTAAAATAATGGGCAATTTAAATTTAGCCCGATAAAACAAACTTTACAAATTTAAATAATTGGACATTAAGCCTGATTTAATAAATCCATGAAAACTTTTAAATTGGAAAAAATGTTTTAAATTTTTAAATTAATGTTTTTTTAAAAAGTTAAATTTTAAATCAAATTTAAATTTAATAATTTTTTGTATAATCAAAACGGGTATAAATACCCAAAACTTAAAAAAGCTAAAAAACTAAAATTTTTAATAGAAGAAGATTTTTCAGAATATTCTGGAATCCTCCATTGTTATTTATACGTTGTATTATTCAGAAGAATTTTGTAATTCAATTGAATAAAGTTTTTTAAACAGAATTCCTTTGACTTATTACTATTGTTAATATTTGAAAATTAATCTCCGGCGAGATTTAATTTAATTGTAACCTCAAGATAGGGTTAAACAATTGATATACCAAATAAAGAGTTGGAAGAACCGTTTGAAAAGGAGTCAGATAATTTGAAAGCTTGTTTAAAGTAGTTAACAAAAATATTTTCGAATACCCAACAATACATAAACAATAAATCATGTGTTCAATAAATTTCATTTTAATTAAAGTAACTGAGGGTTCAATCCCAACATATTATTTCGACATAAACCCCATCAGGTACCTCTTCCTGATGTTGGTATATGGTCTATGTCATAACCAATTAAGTTCATCTGGCCCCATCCTTTCACCAGTGAACAAAATCAAGTATCTACCGGGTTCCTAATGATTGAAAATTTTGTTTGTTTTTTTGATCGGAATTCTGTATCTTTATGTTCTTTAATATCATATGTTACATTAATTTATGAGTCCTTACCTAATTTAATTGATTATTTATTTGTTATTTAGGTTAGACTACTTATTTTTATCTTTTATATTTTTATAGATGTGCTGTTTCTGGTGTTGAAATTTAAAAAGAAATCAAACACCCACATAAAATATAGGCACATAATCAAGGCACACAGCTCGAACAAGCGGGGAAAACCATGATTGACATCACAGTAGATCCTTCCTGAGATATATTGAAACTCTCCAAATTAATGTGGTCAGCTTGCCCTCAGTCTTTGACATTCAACTGGGCAATTGTGATAGCCCATCAGAATATAGTTGCGGCCCTTAGACCATACAGTAAGTCCCCGAGTTCAGCCTGCTCCCGATACCCGACCCACTAGCTCCAGTAAAAATGCCCATTCTATCCGAATGCCATCAAAAGTTGATAGTGGGCCCTGCAGTCGTCTCGTATTATTCAATACATTCCCAAAGCAGCGATCTATGGTTTGCCTATCTAGAAAAATAAATGTAGGTCAGTGACGGACATTCACTGACTCAATATCTGGTCACTTCGATCATTTTATCCAATCACGGACACTAGCGCTTCATATTGGTCTGCATTACTTGAGAACTTGTGGATGGCATTAGGATCCATCCATAAAAGCTTATTAGATCCCAACGCATGACACAAGAGCGTGACCACAGAATTGTCAACTCAACGCGTCGTTCTTCTCCATAAAAACCTCCTGCACCTGCACTAAATCATATACCTGTCAGTCCTCGACCTTGTAACTGTTTGTCTCGTATCAAAACACGATCCTTCATGTCGCTGTCACCATATCTCCGCGAGTTTTTTGCATTGTCGCCAAACCCAGGCGTTTTCCTCACTCACTTTAAAACCAAGCATCTGGTAGTTCAAAGCATGCACCTCTCGTCTCATGTCCTTGGCCACCAGCACCAGTGGCTTCTTTTTGCAATGCTTTATTTCCAACACTGGGATTATCAACTGGATACTCGAGATCTTCTCTGAGAAGAGAATTTATACGACCTGAAATCGAACTTCATGCTCTCAATCACCTTCACCTTCATTGCTATGGCTATGCGGTTTAGATGCGAGAACTTGCAGAAACAACCATGACACAGAATAAAATATTTAAATTAACACACTGTCGTAAACGGCTTAATATAACAAATTGTGATGAAACTTAAATCACATAAATATTTAAAATATGCAATGGTATTATAAGTTATTTAATAAGCAAATTAATTATACGGTTTATTTTTATTATTTTATAATACATTTGAAAATGTGACTTCCGTTATATTTACATCCGATTATTTCAAAACTTGTGAAACTAATATAAATAATATTGACGAAAATCAATGTTCGTACATATAGATAATAGTATTTTGTCATAATATAATTTATTTGATCATTCTTCATTGTAAAACATTAAAACTGCAAATAAAACTGCCTTTTCATTTAAAATGATTCTTTATAATGAGATTTACGTTAGTAAAATATAACATAATAAAAACCCATTTTATATTTTATTTTATTTTTATAATAATAAATCAATGATAAATATTAACATATGTGGGAAACTAAATCATTTATGTCCCCATAAATATACAACAATGAATGAAAATCGCTATATACACCAAGTGTTCGGTTCGCTCTGATAGAGGGGCCACGTGGAAGATCAAGAAAGTAAAATAATTTGTTGAAAATATTATCGTAAATGAGAAACAGAAAAAAATCGGATGAAGTTGAATGTACTGTTAGGGTTCCGAAAAATACATGTGAACATTTTTGATAAAATTTTATAAAGGAAAATTTTTAAATAATTCTTTTAGTAAAATTATTAATTTCAAATAAAATAATATTTAGTCTAACA
>MQRK01213500.1:20486-34673 GCA_001938485.1 Girardia tigrina | reverse complement strand
AATTAATTTGTGATTATTTATTAATTAATTTGTGATTATTTATTAATTAATTTGTGATTATTTATGAATTAATTTGTGATTATTAATTAATTAATTTATGATTATTTATGAATTAATTTGTGATTATTTATGAATTAATTTGTGATTATTTAGTAATTAATTTGTCATTATTTATGAATTAATTTGTGATTATTTATTAATTAATTTGTGAATATTTATGAATTAATTTGCGATTATTTATGAATTAATTTGTGATTATTTATTAATTAATTTGTGAATATTTATTAATTAATTTGTGATTATTTATGAATTAATTTGTGATTATTTATTAATTAATTTGTGATTATTTATGAATTAATTTGTGATTATTTATTAATTAATTTGTGATTATTCATGAATTAATTTGTGAATATTTATGAATTAATTTGTGATTATTTATGAATTAATTTGTGATTATTTATGAATTAATTTGTGATTATTAATTAATTAATTTGTAATTATTTATTATTAATTTGTAATTATTTAGTAATTAATTTGTGATTATTTATTAATTAATTTGTGAATATTTATTACTTAATTTGTGATTATTTATGAATTAATTTGTGATTATTTATTAAATAATTTGTGATTATTTATGAATTAATTTTTGACTATTTATTAATTAATTTGTGATTATTTATTATTAATTTGTTATTATTTATGAATTAATTTGTGATTATTAATTAATTAATTTATGATTATTTATGAATTAATTTGTGATTATTTATTACTTAATTTGTGATTATTTCTTAATTAATTTGTGATTATTTATGAATTAATTTGTGATTATTTATTAATTAATTTGTGATTATTTATTAATTAATTTGTGATTATTTAGTAATTAATTTGTGATTATTTATGATTTAATTTTTGATTATTTATGAATTAATTTGTGCATATTTATGAATTCATTTGTGATTATTAATTAATTAATTTGTGATTATTTATTATTAATTTGTGATTATTTATGAATTAATTTGTGATTATTAATTAATTAATTTATGATTATTTATGAATTAATTTGTGATTATTTAGTAATTAATTTGTCATTATTTATTACTTAATTTGTGATTATTTCTTAATTAATTTGTGATTATTTATGAATTAATTTGTGATTATTTATTAATTAATTTGTGATTATTTAGTAATTAATTTGTGATTATTTATGAATTAAATTGTGATCATTTATGAATGTGTGAAATAATTTATGATAATATATAAATATTTATTAATTAATTTATTAATATTTAATAATTTATGATTAATAATTAATTTTTTTAATGCGTCAAGTGCTTACGGTTCTCACAAATGCTTCTAAATTATGTATGTATCTGTGTGTGTATCTTGTGAGTATGTGATTAAATTTTGTTCGGATTTTTTCTACCCCTTCTATATAACCTGACATTTCTCAAAGCTAAATCCATCAGAATGACTCACAGATCCATTTCCATTGGTTAGATTACTTTTTTCCTATTAATTTACATGTATTTTATCCAGGAATCTAATAAAATACCTACATGGCATATCTAATCGGGAAGAGTATATACCACATGGCTTTATCATCAGTATCCGCTCTAATTTAGAGTGAAAGAAAGTGCATGAATGTCGCGGTTCCCCCCATGTTTTCCTCTTCCCCTCTAAGGAAAAGTTCTGGCTGGAACACTGGTCACGGGAGCTTATGTGGCTTTTAATTTGGAATTTTTATACCAAATTGAGAATTTTCAGAATATTTTTTGTCGAGTTCTAATAATTGCTGAATTTAAGAAATTGGCATTTTCAAGAGAATTTTCCTTATAAAATTGATTTTTCATTTTAAATTGACAATTTCCCAAATTAAATTTTGAATTTTTAAAATTTAAATATCTGCCACTTTTGGCTGCGTGCTGAATTCACGAATTTCGAATTTTTAGGAGAATCTTTTCCGAATTGAGAATTTCCCAAAGTAAATTGATTAAAATTGATGGAAATCAACAGACGAAAGAGCAAAGTAATTTTCTTGATAATGGTATAAAGTGTGGATCTTCCAGGTCGAGCACCTTGTTGAATTTTCGCCAAACAGTTCCATTAATAGAAGTTTCAATATTCTGATCCATCTCTTCAAATTCGTACTCGGAACTAGAGAACAATCTCATTCTTTTCCATCCTTTACGTGTGTGAGGAATATTTTAAATTTGGTATGTTGAAATTGATTTGTTGAATTTTGTATGCTGAGTTTAATATTTGGAAATGTATTTCTCCCACCCAGATGGAAAATTGATATTTTAGATGTTCACGATAAATAATTATTCGAGTATAATTTGCATTTTAAAGAACAGCATAAGATATTTAAAAAACTTTAAAAATATTAAATCGTTTCAAATTTTCATATTAAAAATTTAAATAACGTAAAGATGAGACAGAGATTCAGGAACTTATGAACAGATTACACAAAGCGTCAAATAAATTTGGAATGGAAATCAACAGACAAAAAAGCAAAGTAATGGTTCCAGGAAACCATAACAACGAGGTTAAACTGGAGATTTTCATTAAAGGGGAGAAGCTGGAACAAGTTAAGAGTTTCAAATATTTAGGCTCAACTGTCACAGAGAATGGGGGAAGCGAAGAAGAAATCAGAAGCCGGATTGGTATATCAACAAGTGCAACAATTAAACTTAGCACAGTTTTTAATCTCAAAGAAATCCATCTCAAGAGCAGAATAAAGATCACTAAGGCTATTGGCTGGGCAACACTCCTCTATGGATGCGAGAGTTGGACAAGAAATCAGAAGAGCATGGATAGACTTAAGGCGTTAATGAAGTGCTACAGGAGAATACTGAAGATCACGTGAAAAGAAAAGAAGACAAATGACTTTGTTTGGAGGAGTGACAGAAATACTAGGTGAAAGACCGGAATCAATAGAAGAGATCATCAAGAGAAGGAAGCTGAAATTCTACGGTCATCAAATAAGAAAACAAGCACTAGCAAAGGTTATGATTGAGGGAAGAGTGGAAGGAGAAAGACCAAAGAGGCAATGGATGGATTATTTAAAAGAATGGACTGGATTGAGTATGGAATGTCTGAGAAAAGAAACTACAAATAGAAAGATGTGGCGACGGCTTGTGCATAATTGGGTGCACCCACGGCTCAACGGCTAAGTTCAAAAAGAAGAAAGAAAGAAATTGATTAATTCGCGTATTAAATTGTAAATTTCTTATTAAGTTGAGAAATTTAAATATTTGAAAATTTTCGCCAAGTTTTTGTAATTGCTGAATTCAAAATTTTGGAATATTTCCCATTAAATTTAGAATTTATCGTATAAAATGAGAAATTTCCAAATTAAATTGAGAATTTTCTGAATTGATTTGAGAATATTCTCAATTTAAATTTTTGCCAAGTTTGTGCAATTTCTGAATTCACGAATTTTGAACATTGAGAATTTCCGTAATTAAATTTTGAATTTTTGAAATTTTAATATCTTTGACAATTTTGTGTATTTGCTGAATTAACGAATTCGAATTTTTTACGCGCATTTTTTCTAAACTGAGAAATTTTCCTAAGTAAATTGATTGATTTTCGTATTAAATTGAGAGTTTTTGAGTTAAACTGGGAATTTCTTGTATTAAATTTACGATTTTGCATATTTAAATTAAAAATTTGTCATAAATTTGTAATTTTTTCGAATTAGATTTAGAATTTTTGTCTTAAACTGAGAATTTTTCGTGTTACATTAAGAATTTCTCGTATTAAATTGAGAATTTGTTAATGTAAACATTCAGTAAAGCTCGCGTATTCGGCAAGTTCACAAATTCTACGTGGCAAATGAACACCAAATGATAAGTACCCCCCAAAGTCTCATTTACACGCAAAAATAATCAATATTTACTAGTGGATTTTTGCAGGACGTGAGCAAGACAGTTGTCGCTTGTCACTTGCGAGAGCAGCTCGCTCTTGTGCTCGCTATCAATCGATAGCACTTGCAAAAGCGCATTAAACATTAAATCTTTCTCTTCGTTCGACGAAATTTCCTTGAAATGGTAAAAGAAAAAAAACGATGAAAAATGTCGTGTGATAAAACAATTTGTCGTTCTAATTCGTCTACCTTATTCAAACGCAAATCGTTTTCACATTGTATTTCATCGCTATATCGATCCATTTAGTGAAATCGATTCGATTTGTTGAAGAAATAATCGATGAAAATTATCACGAAAATAAAATGGAAATCGAAAAAAAATCGGCTTGCAGAAATCGAATTGTTGACGAAAATAACAATTGATCGATTGTGGGATAATTTGAAAATAATTTTACGCGTATTTGTTGTAATTATAAACAAAAATTATTAAAACAAGAGAAATAGTTTTTTGTTATTTCAATATTCAGTTAATGTATTAACAATTAAAACAGTTTTTATGACATTTCTTTTTTATGGTCATTAAGAATTAAATGTTTGATAAATTTATTATGGAATTCGTTTCGAGAAAAGAAATTTTTACCATTAATTTTCAGAATAATATTTTTAGAAGGTGGAGGGATCCAGTTTGCTGAAATTTTATTGTTATTTATTGAAATTCTAGTAGTTGGAAATTATTTTCTAAGTATTTTTTAATAATATTTGAGCAATTTATTAATTATCATAAGTGTTCAGTAAATAATAATTGTTATATTTATTGACTACGACTCTGGTGGCATGGTAGTTTATTTGAAAGATTTCAATTTCTAGTATATTTTCTCTATGCTCAAAGATGTGTCTAAGCCTTGGTGTTTTTTATTTGATATTTTAACTTATGAGACTTCTTAGAGTTTGGTTTGCAAGAATAAATGTAACTGGTAGTATTGTTCATGTCAGAAAGCTTACTTATCTATCCTAATGAATTAATGTTATTTTTGTGAAGAAAGTTTGACAATGAATCAATAACCAAGAAAGGTATTATTAATATTATTAACCCTTTCCAGCCCATTGTTGCCATGAAAAATTAAATTGCAGTTATCTCTTTTTTCCCAATTTAAATTTTACACATATTAATAGTTTCTAAAAAGTTTCTAAATAGATGACACTACATATATTAGAATGCAAAAAAGCGTGATTCCCACTTGTTTCTTAGCAATTTAAATCAACATTGTAACATTTAAATCAACATTCAAAAATAATAATTTGGACTGGAAAGTGTTAAACCGAACCACTCACAAAGTAACGTAAAAGTAAAGTGACAAAAGAGACGGAAGTAGTCAAACCATTAGAATGTAAATCTATTTAAATGTTTGATCGAGAAATTGTAATAGCAAGGATATGAAGGAGTCTTCGTTTCCGATAAATAGTGATGCCAGGAATTGAATTCTGTAGATTGAATCTATAGTAAAGTCAAAAAATATTATTTTGATTCTAGAAGAGTCATGCGAAAATAAATTCCGAATTCAATAACTTATAATATTAATAAATCAATATCTCTAAAGGATATTATATTATTATATAATTTAATTTAAACTCATTATTTCTTTTTCTTGATCAATTAACTTTTCTGGACTTTAAAAGCGATCATGTTCCATAGAATTCAATCTTTCGAAAAAATCTAAATTGCTATTTTCAATATTTTTAGCGATCCTTTGATTTGGAGATATAATTCTGCTGCACTCATTCAACTAATAAAGGGCAAAATATTTCATTCATTGCTACTAATTAGTCACCAATTTATGAACTAAGATTGTTACTTCTCTTATTCCTAGTGACAAAATAGTTTCATGCGGGATCCATTTTTCATTTAAAGGAATTGTGCAAGACATTTGTAAATTAACACGTTGATGGTCATTGCAAACGACAAGGAGAGATTTTCATTCACATATCTCTCGAATCAACCTCGATGTCTGTTCATATTTGTTCAGATATAAAGGACCACATCAATTCGTAACAAAAGATTGTTAAAAGTGTTGGGTTTTAAATATTTACATTTAAATATTTACTTTTTAAAACTCAAATCTTTAATCTTTAATCGTTAATCTAACTCCAATTAATCAATAAGGACTTCCAACATAAATATATAAATAATGAACACAAATTCTTTTATGAAAACTTTATTTTCATATAACCAAAATTATCACATAGAACAATAATAATAGTTAAATATCTAGTTTCACTTCTTCATTCATAATAACAACAAGTAGAATTTATTAATTATTTACAATCTTTTTAGAATACTTAAACAATATCGCCACACCAATTGGAACTACAGAATTTGAAAGATGGAAACATAATTCGTCGAAGAATTGAGTGGCTTAAGAAAGTAAATAATTAATTATAAAAGAGGGGAATAAACCTCAGAGGGGAATAATAATCACAACTTTCCCCTCTTTTATAATTCATTATTTACTTTCTTAATCCACTCAATTCTTCGACGAATTATGTTTCCATCTTTCAAATTCTGTAGTTCCAATTGGTGTGGCAATATTTGTCTTAAAATTTGGTACGGTCCATCGAATGGGAAAGTGTCCTTTCTTAGTTTTGTAGGATCTTTTTTTACAAAGACTTTCTGACCATCCTCGAAATGTCGATTTGTTCTGTTCTCTCTCTCCCAATTTTTCATTCTTCTTGCCGCTTTCTCTAAATTTTCTCTTACATTCATCTTGATCACATTGCTCTCTTCCGTTTTAGCTATTCCTGCTGCCGCATGTAAGTTTATTTTTCTACCAAACACAACTTCGAAGGGCGAATATCCGGTCGTACTCTGAACTGTTGTATTTAGACAGAATTCTATCTTCGGAACAATTTGCCACTATGATCGTTTGTCTGTGTCTCCTCTACTTGTTACTATCATGTCTCTCACTGTTCGAATAGTTCTTTTTGCAAACCCGTTTGATTGATGTTGAAATGGGCTACTAAATCTTTGTTCGATTCCATATTTCCTGCAAAAATCTTTAAATTTTCCGCCAGTAAAACATTTTCCATTGTCTGTAAATATTGTTTTTGGTTTCCCATATATATATATATATATATTATCAACACGCATTGAACTATGGTGACTTCGTTTGATTTCTAATCTTTGTGAAAGAGACCAGTCTCGAAAACTGGTTCACCATGACCAATAGATATGAGTACATGCTATTCTTGTTACCCACATATGCGATATCCATCACGACTTGCTCTAAAAACTCGTCACTTCTTATTGGAATGAACTTCTTTTTTGTTTTTTCACTTGGAATTTTTCTGTTTATACATTCCTGACATTCTCCTATAACGATATGCACCTCTTTCGCTAAATCTAGTAGCATAAAATGATTTTGGATATACTTCTTTGTCTTTTTGATACCTACATGACATAAATCTCTGTGTATTTTCCTGGTGAAATTTCTTCTAATTTGCTTCGGAACTATTGGTAACACACAATTTCCTTCGTGCCTACCCCATAACCTATTCTGATAAACTAATTGGTCCTTTAGTTGTAATAACTCCTTGGTGATTTCATTCTTTTCACCTTCTGCCCTATCCTGTATTTGTTTCAACTGGTTCAACTCTGAGGACTTTTCTTGTTCGTCTTTTATCTATTGAATTGTAGACTGAATCACCACTGTATTGATGTGTTTCACCCTTGTCTTTGTTGATTTTGGTTCTTCGTGTTTTGTTTCACATTGTGCACAAACGTGATAATCCATCTGCATTTCCATTTTCTTCACCTTTTCTATACTTCAAATCAAAGTCAAAATCCGCCATGTTTGCTAACTATGTCTGGAATTGAGGAGTTATTGGTTTGGAAGTACTCTTCATATACACTAGTGCTTTATGATCAGTTCTTGCTGTAAATCGATTGCCATATTAATATTGTTTGAAATGTAACATGAACTCTTGTAAAGTTAATGGTTCCTTTCTTGTCACACAGTACCCTTTTTCATGTGTGGTTAAAGTCCTCAATGCATACGCGATTACTACTTCTTTCTCTTCTGATATCTGACTAAGAACTGCTCCTATCGATCCCAATGATGCATCTGTGTCTAAGATGAAATTATTATTCGGGTTCACAAATGATAATATTGGTGCACCACATAGCTTTTGCTTCAATTCGTTAAAACTTCTGTCGCACTCGTCTGACCAAAATATTTCTTTACATTTTCCGCTGCATGCATTGTGCAAACGTGCTGCTAATTCTGTGTAATTCTTGATAAATCGTCTATAGTAGTTACATAGACCTAAAAATGCTCGTAAATTTCGGGTACACTTTGGAATCGGAAAATTTTGAATTTCTGCCACTTTCAATTTATTTTTTGAGATACCTTCTTTGTTAATTGTATGTCCCAGAAATACAAGCTCCCACATTCCGAATTTGCATTTCCCTGGGTTGACTTTTAAACCTGCTTTCTTCAGTCTATTCAGTACTTCTTCTAATAGTCTCATATGATCCTCCATTGATTTTGAGTAAATTAAGACATCATCATGTATATTACTACTCCAAGGAATAGTAAATCTTTGATGCATACTAATAAGTATTTTCATATTTTAAAATTCTGACTGAAAAGCAAAACAACACATTTATTAAAATACACTCGCAATATTCAATTTTTATTTATTGTCATCATCAAAAATTGCGCGAATAAACAAGCGAAAATAAATTCTTATGAATTTATCTTTTTTATAAATAAAAAATATTTTAAAAAAATTTTAAAAAATTGTAATTAAATTTTTATACAAATCAGAACATTCTCTTTTATTATTATTGGTATTTTCATTTCGTTTTTATTAAATAAATCTACAACCCATGCACATTCCGATACACGCGAATACATACAATAAAAATGAATGAAATTGTGTATCCTTAAATTTTGAGATTCATATCGACAGAGCAAACACCTTCAAATCTATACTAATTATAAAACTTTCTCAAAAAATCAATACACAAGAAATTATTTTTTTGGCAATTAAAAGATAGATCTGTTGTTTTGAAGAAAGGAAAATTTTGGATTGGGAAACTTAAAAGAACTAAATTTATTGAATATAGTAACCATAATCATTGTATACATGCAACCAGAAAGTACACATCTATCTTATTAACGACTTTGATAAGGAAAACATGAACAGTTTACACGAAATATTATTTAAAGCTGCATTGAATACCAGAAAAGAAAAGTACAAATAACAATAACAACGGAACCAATAATGAAACTCCTAATTCTGTCGGAACCATTTATCTGAAAATCATTGATTATGTAGGTGTAGTGTTTCAAATTTTTCTAGTATATTGTATTCTCCTAGTTGATCTTTAATTTTTCCAATTAATTTTGTTTCTAATTCGTATCTGTATTTTGTAATTATTGTATTTTTATTCGCTTTCTCTGTTTACCACATTTTGTATATGTTGCGTTGCAAGAATTTTCCACTCAGTCATACATTACTGCATATTTTATTGTGTCAATATTATGAAAAATTAATAAAAATAAAATGGAGATGTTTAATAACGAAGATAAAATTATTATTAAAAATGTACAAAATATTAAATTTGTTTTAATAATCAAATACTCTTTTTGAATTTGCAACTTCTACCGTAGATTTATGAAAGACTACGTCAATAAATCCAGATCGCTAGAAAGTATGTGTGGAAACAAGAAGGCAAAGTTAGTCTGGACGGACACTTACGAAGCTGTATTCGAAGATATGAAGAAAGCTCTGATGGAAGCACCAATACTTGCATTTCCTGATTTTAGAAAAGACTTTATCTTGGATACGGATGCCAGCTTCGATACAATTGGAGCGGTATTGTCTCAGAAAAATGACTCTGGACAAGAACAAGTTATAGCTTTATGGCTCACACGCTATGAACAGCCACGAAAAACGTTATTGCATCACTAGAAAGGAACTGCTGGTAGTATACTATTTTTGTAACCATTTCAAACATTATTTATATGGAAAAAGATTCACATTAAGAACAGACCACAAAGCCATAACGTTTATGATGAAAACAAAAAAACCAGTTACGGTACAATTTCAAAATTGGCTGAATTATCTCAGTAGTTTAGATATCAATATGAAATTCAAGAAAGGAACATTACACACAAATGCAGATATGCTATCAAGATATAAGTGTGGGACTTGCACGCAGTGCCTGATGGAACATGAGGATGGCAAGCGAGAAAAGATAAAAACAAAGATTTTAACAATGAGCCCTCAAAATACATTCCCGGAATGACAAACGAATAATGATGAAATACAAAAAATAAAAGGAAAAGCAGAAAACAGCAAATTCAAAGTCATTGAAGGGATAGCATATACTGTGGATGGTAAAATATGTACACCACGAAATAGGAGAATCGAGTTTATAAATCATATACATCAATTATTATGTCATGCCGGGTCTGGAAAGACATACAAATATATCAGTAACAATTATGATATGGCCGACAAAAACAGCATAGTAAAAGAAACTGTAGAAAATTGCATTCCCTGCCAAAAATCAAAACCCTTAACTAATAAAACAAAAGAGACAACTATGAAAATACATGCAGATAGACCGTTTGAGAAGATTTATGTTGACATATGCGGACCATGGAAAGAAACACAACGAAGAGAGAAATACATTATTGCGATCGTTGACCATTTCAGCAAATATGTCATATTGACACCGAGCATAAAACAAGATGAAAACACTATTACAGATATACTCAAAAATAACTGAATCCTAAGATTTGGATCACCCTAAGAAATTTATGCTGATCGTTGGAAATGTTTTGAATCGAGGAAAGTTGCAGATCTAGTAAAAGAAGTAGGATCGGAGTTAAAATTGTCTAGCCCTTACCACCACAATACTAATGGCATGATCGAACTACAGTTCCGGACTATAAGAGAATATATTAATGCGACATTGAAAGATATGAATAATACGATTGGGGCTAGGTTGCTACCATATATAGAATTCACCTTTAATTCAACAGTTCAAAAATCGATAGGAGAAAGTCCAGCAGAAGTAGTGTTTGGAAGGACATTAAACAGATCTGGTTGGTTCGAAGACAACAGAACAAATAGAGATGACATAATAAAAAAAAATAAAAGACAACCAACAAGAAAATGTAGTATTGACTAGGCGAATATTCAATATCGGAGACAAAGTATGGGTTACAAAACAGATTAGGAATAAAGACCAGGATAAATATGAAGGCCCTTTCAAAATTGTCAGTCAGATTCATGATATATCGTATAGACTAAAGAGTAACGACGGTAAAGAATTGGTATGTCATGTGGAGAAATTAAAAATCTTTAAAAAGAGGGGATGTAAGGAATAGTAGCTATGTTGGATATTAAAAATCTTTAATCTTAAATATTTAATTTTTAAAACACAAATCTTTATTCTTTAGTCTTTAATCTGACTCCATTTAATCAGTAAGGACTTCTAACATAAATATATAAATGAATGAAAACAAATTCTTTTTCAAAACTTTATTTTCCTATAACACAAAATAGCACACAGCTTTATATTGTTCAATTCAATAGTATCAATAGACGTATTCACAAACGGATATTCGATGCGAGTTTATCAGATTACAGTTTATTAATTTTCAAACTATAAATCTTCTAAACGAACGATAACCGTTAAACTCTCAAAGTCAAATGAACCTTATTTTCCTATACAGGATACTTAGTTCGACTTCAACCTCAAGAAAAATAAATAAAAAGGAAAGAATTTAAATAAATTTACTCTACACGGAATCTTCTTTAAAATTTGTTGCAGGAAATTATTGGTGTGTTTATGACTGAATTTGTTGTTGTTTATATACTAGTTTTTTCTAACCTTAAAAAATTGATCAAATAAAACAAAGACTAAAATATTTTTAATTTTCGATTCCAAATATTGCTAAACTAAATATTATTTTGTTTGAAATTAATAATTTTACCAAAAGAATTATTTTAAATTTTTTCTACATAAAATTTTGTCAAAAGTGTTTATGTAGTATTTTTCGAAACCCTAACAGCTATATTTTAATATGGATATTTTAATTTCAATATATTTTAAAGTCGGAATTACAAAAAATAATAAATACACATTATAAACACGTTTATTAAAATTTTATATATATTATTATATACATATATTAAATACAGTTAAATTTAAAAAAATTGTAAAATTAAAACTCCTAAAAAAGAACTTTATTTAAATATTCAAAAATTTAAAAAACAACATCTTTTTAATAGAATAAATTTTATTTATGGACTCCAATTTTGATGAGGTTTGCGCTGCAAACAGCTTTTCTAACATATATATTGATAAATTAAATGTATGATTAAAAAATACATTTAGGAGCTACTTTTTTAATTTCGGCAACAGTCCCAACTTGTTCAGAAACCCTCTTTGAGCCTCAGTCTGTAGCCAAGGCCAATGTATTATTTATATCTGTAAAAATAGATGTTTGGGAGAGTTGCCCAAAGATCTATTTTTACTATGAAATAAAGATAGTCAATTATACTAAACCAGTCTAACTCAATCTGTATCACGAAAATTGACTTAGACTAGTTTACAGTTCAACGAGATTAAACAAATATTATCTAACAAAAAACAATGAAAGTTAACTGGAACACTTTTAATTCGGCAAAAAAAACAAAAATAAAATAATTACATGCAAAACAATTGACGATTTAATTTTTGTCGTTAATAATTTTTTTATTGATTTCTTTTTGAATCATAATTATTATAGGACAATTTTAATTATGATTATTTTGGCAATTTTCATTTATGATTACTTCTTCCCTCTTTCTTTCAGGCCTTGGATCTTTTTATTCCCTTCTCACGACCCTCTTCTCCGATTCTCAACAGTCTCTCTTCCTCAGCAATCTCGAAGACCAATAAACACAAAAACAAATGAAAAGATAAAAACATAAAATCATTGCGATTCAAGTGCAAACCAAAAGGATACACAATAATAAAAATTATCACGCACGTCAAACAACCGAAAGAAAGAAAATGAACACCCTAAGAAAAATGATTTCAGGCAAAAAGAATGTATAGAAAATAATACACGAGAGTAAGATCACCAACACGCTTCGTTCAACCAAGGTGAGGTATCACAACAGTCCCCCACTGATACACAAAAAAAGCAAAATCACATACTCCTATACACAAACAAAAATGTACATTAATATGAGACACTGTGGTGTGTGAAGTAGTGGGTGCACTACATTATCAATGCCCATACTTCAAATTTTTTCAAGAATACGTTTCACAAGAAGTAATTAAAATTATCGACCAAAAAACTTACTTTTTTATTGAATCGTATAAAAACAATGTTCAATAAGACTTTGTTATAAAAATTCTTTAATTTTTACTAATAACATTAACTGAAGTAATATTATTTTTGGTTTTTTAGTATTCAATTTTCATTTTATTTTTTTTGCATAATACAAACTACTTATAATTTATAAGTAGATCTTTTTATGCTAATATTGTCGAGGAACTCCGAATTGACCGTTTTGTTCCAATTCTGAAACCTTGAAAAGTTTTTGATCAAAATTTCACATTATCATTTTTTGTCATCGAGAATGAGTAAGTGTGCAAAGATTGAAGAAAATTGATTGACTAAAAACTTTCATAAACAGGTTTCTAAATTCCAATATATTGATTCTGGTTGTTCTGTGGTAGAATTCTTATGATTGAAAGGAAGACGAGAAAGAAACCCAGCCTCGGATATTTATTCAGAAAGAGAATTGGATGCCAATTCTTTTTTAAAAGAAAAAAAATACACAATACCAAACCCGTAACATTTTATGAACAGTCCAACTCGAGATATATTACACAACACTTCAACATATGTTACGTTTAAAATCTACGATCACTTTATAAAAAACTGTTTGGAATAGGAAAAGCCATTATCAAAACAAGGAAAAATAACTACTTTCATCCGAGACAAAAAAGATAACGATTTCCGGCACATTACCATTCCAGATAACTTGTACCCCCAGTGAAAATTTCTTAAAAAAGCCCTGATATATATATATATATATATATACTAGGAAAAGACCCGTCATGTATGACGGGAGAATTAAATTTCGTTTTTGAAAGTTTCTGTTTTAATTAAAAAATCGAATTTATATTTTATTATTTCGAAATAGGTGTTTAATTTTTCAATTTTTTTAAATTTAATTTTTTTTTTCTTTATAAACCCTAACCCCTAACACAAACTGTAACCCTAACCATAACCCTAACCCCTAAC
>MQRK01213500.1:5204-20311 GCA_001938485.1 Girardia tigrina | reverse complement strand
ATATATATATATATATATATATATATATATATATATATATATATAGAAATCAAGCTTATATAAATAATAGAAAAATAAATTAAATCAAAAAGGGAAAAAAATAGAAGAAATGAAATTAAAATCGATAAACTGATAATGCAATTTTGATTAAAGTTTTAAAAAATCATTCAAAGATTAAGTTATGGATTTAATGAGAATGAGAGACTATTTAAACTTAAAGAATTTTAATTAATTAAGCAAATTCAAGTAGAAATTATGACACCATAATATGAGTCAATCAAATAAAACAATAAAAATTGAATTGTATTCTATAACTTTTATGTGAAGAAGTCACTGATAAACTTGAAAAAACAAACACAAAAGAATAATTGGTATGAGAAGTCATTCAAATAACCTATTCAAGGTAACTTATAACCTATTGAAAATAAAAAGATGTCACGAAAGTCAAATGTTTACTTGTTGGAGGGTAGAGTATAAAAACAGTTGTCATAAAGCATTAAATGAAATTACCTAAGTACAAAATTTGCAAGGAGAACAAACGAACATCATGAAATTGATAAGTATTAAAAATTAATAAATTTTAAAAATAGAATTTTGTTGTAACGTATAAATAAAAGATATTTTATTCATCCTATCGTAATTTTATTTATAATAAGAAAGTAAATAATGTAATAAAATAAGTAACAAAAGAGAAATATGAGACAAAGAAAAAAAGAGAAAATAACCTAAAAATGTAAATAATAATTTTATTTTAATAAATAAAGAAAAATTTTAATGAAAAAAGTAATATAAAAGAATGAGAATTTTAAAATAAAAGTATAACAAAATTTACAATTAAAATTTTTAAATTACAATTAAAAAAAGGCTCAAATATCGAAGCGAATAGACATTGTATCACCTGGGAGATGCAAATACAAATAGAGAGATCGTAAAGAGGAGAAACAATTGAAAAAGTACGGAGTGGTTATTTACTTATGTGCAAAGTAATTTTTAATCTGATTTTTATTAAATACAGGTGACGAGGGTATTATATCCCCTTATCCATCATAACACTTGTGCTCGAGCAAGACATGTTTTTATCTTAAGCTTGTAATATTAGTTTACTATAATTATATTTATACAAAATTATTTATTTGGTTATTTTTTCCTTTTTGATTGAACATAAAATAAGGTTACACAATATCCCGACAAAGCAATAAAAAAATCAAATTAAAGATTCAGTAAATTAAATTGAAAATATATAAAATAACGAGTTTTGGATTTTTCTGAATTAAAAATATATTCAAAGCAAAATGTAACTGTTGTACCTATCTACCAGAAACAAGCTAACCGAACCTGAAATAAAAAAACCAATTTTTTATCGTGATGAAGGCTTTATTCTCAGCTATAACAGAAAGAAAAAAAGATTGCTAAATGTTAGATCACAATTAACAGAAATTGGGTCTGATTGGAGATAACGATAGTTAATATACTTCACTAACGGTTTTGAAGGGTAAATCGTAAATTCGAATAAGATTCTTATTGATCTTGTTTGTCTGGTATGGATGTACAGGCATTTATCGGATTATGACTTGAACGCAACTGTAAAACTTGGATTGATGGCTGGACGAAAAAAAATCCGCGGAAAAATGTTTATTGTTAAGGTCTTTCAATTAATCAATTTTTTTATTGATTTTTTAATATTCTTTTTTTATTCAATTTTAGTTTATATATTTTTAATATATAAACTTTTAGTTTTTATTTTTGTATCGTCTGGTTTTACGGTAACAAAGTTTTTAACCTCTTAAATCGTTATAAGTCATGTATTACATGACGCTTAAGACGAATATATTCGCATAAGATTAAATGGTGTCTAACTCTATGGATAATTCCAATACATTCGCTTGCGTGTAACACGTATGAATATGTGTTCTTCTTTAGTTTTTACTTATCCGTTCGATTTTACTCCTTCGTTCGAAGAAATACGCCACTTAAGAGGTTAAAATATTTTTAATATTTTTTTCTAACAATTTTATTTTCTAAAAATGATTCAAGAAAATGTTAATTTGATAGTTTTTTTTAAAGACAAATGAAAAATTATCTGAAAGACCTTTCTATTTATTTAATTCGAAAATCGTCTCGTTAATCTAAGTACACTGTCTAGGTGTATAAAATCGTCTAATTTTCTCTATCAAATTCCTCAGGAGTGTATGGCTCCTTCTCAGCCTACTCAAAGCTAACAAAATCAATTGGATGAGTCTCAAAGCTTCATTATTAGCAGAGATGTGTTTATGTATCATTGTGTAATTGCTTTTTTAATAAATTGTTGTAGACTTTTCTTTATTTTTTTATTAACTAACAAATAAGTAGATAAAACAAATAGATATAGTAAACTGAAATTAAATAGGGCCGTTGTCATGACACTGCTGACTTTATTTTCACATAATGTTACAATTAGTCTGAATCTCTATTTAAGTATTAAAGTGTATCGTTAAAATTGCTTTTAAAAATGTTAGATGAATTTATCGAACCTTTATTTCCGGAAGAAAAGGATTTTACAAGACCTACCTTCAACAGAAAGACCGGTAATTTTTCAGGATTATCTTTCATGATTATTTGTCATTTATTTTAGGTGAACTTGGAATATTTATAGACGTATATGATGCAGAACCAAACGAGAAAGATGTTTTTGGATCACGCCAGTATTTCCTCATGAGTCTGGTTGATCGATTTTATAAAGAAGTCTCTCAAGGAGAGTTGTTTAAAATTAAGGGATTTTTCTACAAACGGAATTTAATGAACGATATAACAATTGAATCTTTCCTTCCGGGTACGTTTAAGAAATAGAACACTTTAAAATATAATTAATTATAAATCCTTGTCGAAATTAGTTTTTCAACTTTAACGATTCAAAAATCGTTGCGTTATTATTTTCGTTTAATGTCACTAAAAAGTAAAAAAAATAAATTTAAAAAAATAATTTGTTGAATCAGAAGCAACAGTACATCTAGGGGAACCATAAAGACTTAATTATCTTCGATACAAAAAGATTTTGAAAGTCTATGATAAAATACTTATTTATTCAGAAGATCGACACTATACCATTATCAAGGAAATATCAGGGCCAACGGGATAAACGAAACACAATATTACGAAGGTCATAGTGAGGAGTTCATTTTCGTAGATACTTGACCAGTTCATTATGAATCATATAAAATGTACACAAAATCAGAAGCTCGACGAGTTTTAGGATCCGAATGGAGTCTCATTTCAGCAGATTTAGATGATTTTATAGCAATTTTAAATGTACATGGTGCATATGAAACAAGAAATTTGAACGTTTCTTATTTACGAAATAAGAAATGGGCTACTGCATTCTTTTCACGATCAATAAACAGAGATCTTTTCAGAGAAACTTTACGATTAATTCGTTTTGATAGAAGGAGTGAGCGGAGCCAGCGTTTGTAGACTTTTTTTGATCTCATCTCGAAGGTATGGAATAAATTTAAAGGAAATAGCCAAAACTGCTTCAAACCAGGCGCATATATTACTGTTGATAAACAGTTATTTGCGACAAAAGTTATTTGAGACCGATAAGTTCGGAATCAAATTCTGGTTGGCATCGGACGTTGACAGTAAAAATTTTGTGAATGGATTTCCATATTTGTGAAAGATGAGATAAAACCATCAACAATTCTGTTTGAGAATATAAGAAATTAAATTGAAGAAAATTTGGTAGTTTGGAGATTTTATATGTGGATTATTTAGAATTAATTGAGTGTTTTTTGTAAATAAAAAAATGTAAGTTTAAAAATTGCATGTATTTTTTGTTATAATGTATTATTTTATATAGAAATTTTGATATCCAATAAAAGAATTTAAGCGAAATTGATTTTTTATTGCTATTGAGATTGAAAGAAAATATTACTTTTGATTCCAGAACAGCTCGAATAATGTTAAACTTGAAATCATGGAAGAAAAATTCAGGATAATTTAACATCTTTATCAATTTCAGAATCAAAAAATAAAGATGAAGGACAAATAACAGAAATTTTGCTGCAGCAGATGTACTCAGATTCTGATATTTCCAGCAAATTTATGGCAAATATGAATAATTTCGTGGATGATAAATTTGAGCGGATTGCAAATGAAGCTAGTCGATTGGCGCATTACCACGAGAAATCGATGATCACGAGCAGAGAGATTCAGACGAGAGTGGTCTTTTCTGCTGCTGGGAGATTTGGCTAAGAAAGTCGAAAGATGAGAAGGGAATATGGTCCTCTTTAGGGCCAAAAATGATGGTTGCCATGTACATACAGGTTATGAAAAATTCAATAAGAAGAAATCAATAACAAGACCCGAGTTGAAGAAATCTGGGCGTGGCTGCCGCGCTCAAACTGCCACTCTGCGATCACATTCCACTCAGTAAAATATAACCACTGATAATTTTTTCACAAGTACATCTTTAGCAAAAAAAATTCTATAAAAAAGAACGACCATAGTAGGAACTATCCAAGCGATTAAGAGGGAATTACCCAATCCTGCTAAACAAAAAGACAACACGTTATCTTTTTCAACGCAGCTTTACAAATCAAATAATTGTACTCTCACAATTTACGAAAGCAAGCCGAAAAAAGGTTCTCTTATTAAGCTCGAAACACAAATTCGTAAAAATTGAAAAAAAAACAGGTAAATGTATACCTGAAACAATTGCTTTTTATAATAACACTAAATTTGACGTGTATATGACGGATCAAATTACTAGAAAGGACAGTATAAAATCTAAATCTCATAGATGGCCTGTCCATATATTTTTTAACATTTTGGTTTTAGCTGGTATAAATGTTTGGGTTTTTATAAGCAAACAACCCGAAAAAGTACATTACATCAAGCACTTTTTTAAGTTAGCAGAAAAAGTTAGCAGAGGAACGTACCATGAATACAGAGACTTACGTGAACAGAAAACAAAGAGTAAGGACGAAACTTCCGAATATTCCACTACAATTAAAAGATGAAAAACATGTCCAATTGGATATTTCTAAAAAATAAAACTATCTGTTCTAGATGTAAAAATATGTTTATGGATAATGTTTACGGGATATACTTTCTATCCAATAGTTATGCATATATAGTTGTAGGTGGAATGGTCATTAAGGCTTTATATAGAGATGTCAGTATTTTCCCACGCTGACCAGTTGATTGATTAAAAGCCATTTTTCTTTTGATAGCAACTTTCACATTGTCATCAGCTGGACAATTCGATAAATGATGTTTTTAAGCACATCCCTCAGCCTTTCAGCGACAGTGAGTTCCTTTAGAGGTACTTTCATAATTTCATCCGCCCCAGGCACCAGTTGAAGTTTCTCCGCCAATGAGGCCAGAGATTGATTGATTGTTGTGAGATCAGCATTGTTTGAATTTTGTAATTCCTGTCAAGACAAGACCTTAATCATTGACATCAGGACGCTTTCTCGGTCTGTGATTATTCTTTTCAATGCATTAAATAGGGCAATCGCCATGTTATTCTTCTGCTTTGGGAGCTCCTCAATAACAGTTTGCTTAGTGAAAATCGCTCTCCTTCCAAACTTCTTCTGTTTATATCCATTTTGATGGAATCTTCAATAATATTGGCGAAATTCATTACTCTTTGACGATTAGTATCAGCTGATTTTGGAAGATCGATTTAGCGAGCTGACAGGGCGATGCGAAGATCTTTGGAGGTAATAAATGTATTTCAAAAAATAAAAGCAATTGTATTTCAAATAAGAAAAATTGTATTTCATTTTAAAATTATGATTCACTGTATTACTCTGTAGAAAACGTAAAAATTCAATGGTAAGAGAAATTTCACAGTTTAAAATGTTTTTTTCTGAAAACTCCTAAATACATATAAAAAGTACAATGTTAAAAAAACAAAGAAAAAAATTCTTAACTGAATCCCGGGATTAATGTATCATACATTATAAGTTTGCATACCAACGATGCATGATTGTGAAGTTTTATTTCTACGTTTGAATTAAAAATATCCTTTTAATTTGATTCAAGCATTATTGATAAGTTATACTGTTGAAAAAACCTTCTGATAAATACTTAATAAATAGTTGTATGCGAGGATAATTATACTCATAAATATTTACAAAAATTATTCTTTTTATTACTAGAGGACTGCCAGGTGTTTCCAGGACAAAATATTTAATTTTTTTCTGTTTTTTTATAAAGTTTCCTGCAAATCTTTTTTCTTAATTTGCAATTTGGTCTAACTAAATTTGTAACTGCGTCTCGCCACTCTGGCACATCTTTGAATAGATTAATCAATGAAAACTGAGGGGTTTCATTGACAAAAATATTTTCGCACTTGTTGGGAACGTTCATAAAATATAAAATTTTTGAATCTTCTGAAATTATTAAATACACAATTACATTCCGTAAAATATTGTTATAAATATGTTAAAATAGATTTTCAGAAATTTAATATAAAAAATTAATTTAAGTAAGAAATAAAATAAATTTTACGGTAGGGTTATTAAAAGATTTATGTAAAGATTTATTATAAAGTAAAAAAAAGTTAATTTCAAATTTTATGAAAATATTTATTTGAAATAAAATAAAAGTAATTTAAGTTTGATATTTTATTTAAAAGTAAACTAAACTATTTTTTTGTAACTTTTAAATCAAAGTAAATTAAAAATGTGGTTATAATTTTTTTTGGAAAATGTAATTATAATTTTTATTGAAAATTAAAAATTGGAATTAAAAAATAATTGAAAACCATTAAATTGACTTAAATAAAAAAATGCGATTTTAATTTTTTTAAAATGTAATTGAGAAACAGTTAAATTTAAATGTACTATAAAATTGAAAAATTAATAAAAGACGCAACAAAATTTTTGTGACAAAATTTTAATTAACTATAATTTTTATTAAAGAAAATATAAATTTTTAATTTGTAAAAAAATATACAAACCATATTTTTATTTATATCTATTTTTATTTATATTGGTTGTGTAAAAAAAGAAATACAAAAGTTCCTCAAAAATATTTGTTTAAAAAATTCAAATTGTTATAGAAATAAATTTTTGTGTTCATTATAATGTCTTTTGAGCAAAAACCCAATAGCACTATAACTCAACAACGGTGCATCGCAGCTGGTCCGATCTGATGCTTTCCTACGATACATACATCCTTATGTCCTTGCTCTGGAGTCCATATAAAAAAACAAGAGTCAATATTTGGTATTCGCTCCCATGAAAATAAAACAGGTAACTATTTAGAGTTCATAACTGTTATTACAAAGGTGTATCCCTCTCACAGCTAGGCCTCTTCAAATAGTGTGAAAAAATTGTAAATTAAAATTTTTTTTTTAATTTTACTAATTTTTATTAAACTGTTTTTGAAGAAATCTTTTTATGGATATCTACAACTTGTTGCCAAAGTTTGATTGCAATCAGTGCAAAAGTTTCTGAATCTACACACATAAATGAATGCATACACATATTCGTTTATATATACAGATTAAGAATACAAACTTTCGTAACGTAAATCTCCTGGGTTTTAATCCTCCCAGCTATTGACACTTTTTGACTATTGTATAATTTTTATATTAATGATCAAAAATCTTCATTTTATGCAATAAAATGTTATATTTCTTAGTCCAAATGATATGAAAATATTCTATAAATTAAAAAAACTACTTTGCCTTCAATCAATTGAAATAAAATTAAATTTATCAAAAATTAAAATTTCAGTGTTTACTTTCTACAATAAAATATACTGAGCTTGAGTTTGATTAAGTGACATGAAACTCTAGATCTTTTAAGCACCACATATGCTTTTGTAGAAGTCAGAGTGAAAATTTCACTGATTAATCTACTAAACAAGTCCACTAGGAACATACTTTATGGTGCCTAGCCAACAAAACAAGGTTATTGGTTCCCCAGGGACACTACGTGGAAGTAAATCTGGCTGTCTTGTACAATGTCTCTAAAAATTACAATAATTTTCCAAATATAATATAAGTACCATATTAATTTATCATAATGATCCTAATGTGTAAATATTTTTAAGGAATTTTGCTAGTGATAAACACAAATTCTTTGGACGGGCTCAATCATTTAATGAATAGCTATGACTCAGGAAAATTAAATGACGCATTTGTTGAATGTTTTGTAACGGAAAAAGTAGAACAGAAAATTGAAGTTTCTAATTTAAAATTGAAAATTAAAATTTTTCCTGATGAAGTGAGCGCAGTACAATCGGAATGGCAAATGAAGTATTTACCTCAACCTTACTTGATATCAACATCAGGTTATTTTCATTGAATAGTGCGATGTATCTTTTTTCTATTTGTTTTGTCACATGGATCTATACATTATATATATTACACCTTATATAGTATTGAAATTTTTATTTTTAGTGATTTTTCTATAAAGGAATATTAGATTTAATTGTTAATACAAATATAATTTTGTAATTCCAAAATAAATTTTATTATGATCAATAAAATGATTTCCAATACATTTATTGACATCACAACTCGAATTGCCTCCATAACAATTCTCCACAAAACTTTTGTAGTTAGACATTGTTCTTGACTGATAAATTAAAATTCTATTTCTAAACCTCTAATCATTCAAACAAATTTAAATTGCAATTCCTTAATAAAATGTTTAAAAATTATTTTCAAAAATACTTTAATTCATTTTAAATATATTATTTATGATTAAATAAATCTTGACAAGGGGTTCCAATCCCGGAGTATATTTACAATCCCGGGATTTCGGGATTAAATTTCTTCCAATCCCGGGATTCAGATTACATTTTTATAAGTTTATTTTTACAAAAAAACGAACAAATATTACAAAAATATTCAATCGAAAAATAATCAATTTATAATTAAATAATAAATACAGGGTGATCATAAAGTAACGACCGGTTTTAAACTGCGATAACTTTTGAATTATATTGTATTTCTTTTAATTATAAAGGCATCTTGAAGCTTATACTTTAAAATTTAATTAAAAGTACATTTTTTAAATGTATTAATTGTTTTTACTGTTTTAAGCGTAAGATTCAAAATGGATGTAAATCAGCGTGTAAAAATTGTTATTTTATTTGCGAAGCATGAATCAGTGACTTTAGTAAGAAGAGAACTTCAATGACTTAAATGGAAAAATATTCCAACCGAAAAAAAGTATTAAAAGCATCTTCAAAAAGTTTGAAGAATCAGGAAGCGTTCTAAATGCCCCTATAAAAACAACCAATGCGCTGGTATTAGTCGATTTGATTGTTTTTATATTTTTTATAGCTTTTTAGAGTATTAGTCCAGAAGCGAATAAACTAAGTTGACTAAAATATGTCTCTTAGTGAACCTAGTTGTATTCTTTTGTAATTCAAACCGAAAACAAAATAAAATCAGACAAATACAGATTAACTTTTTTAATATTATTACTATAACAAATCAACAAAATAGTGAATAAAGTACCGTACGAATGTCAAAATTAGTTCGAAAAACAAACTGTCCAAATAATAAATTAAGTAGAATTAGTTCCGAGTTCTTCTTTGGTTAGGCCAAAATTTTCTATGTCTAATTAAAATTTTATTGATTTTATAAATCAATATGAATTTCAAATTTTAATTAACCATAGCGAAATATAATTATGATATAATTTCCTTTTCGTCTTCCATTGTGATCTTCTTAATAATTTCTTTACTGGGACTCCCTCTTTTACTTTCTGACTTCACCATTTTGCAAAAAAAATAAAAAATACATAAAAACAAAGTAATGCCAAAAATAAAAACAAAACAAATAAACGAAAGTACATGAAGCAAAGGGCACACATGTAAAAATAAAATACACATCGTTAGGTTGAAAGTAAAAAAAATAAATATTAATTTCGCCAGTGGACTATTACAGCCCCAAAATCTGGAAGATCACCAATTGATGATGAAAAGAAAAATGAGATAGCAGAACATTTTAAGCAAGAAGCCCAGTTTTCTATCAGAAAATCGTTGTCAACTCTAAATTACTCTTATGGAACTGTTCAAAAAATATTACGAAACGACTTAAAAATGTTCTCCTACAGAATTCAAGTCACGCAACTTTTTTATGAAGATTGCGCTCTTAGATGTGTTATGTGTGAAACGTTAATTCAATCGATAGATGCAGATGAAAATTTTCTTAGTAACCTGATATTCTCTGATGAGTCAACTTTCCATCTTAACGGCAAATTAAACAGACATAACTGTCGCATTTGGGTCACTGAAACACCAACCGAAACATATCAAAGGTCACAGGCTAGTGAAAAAGTTTATGTTTGGATGAGGTTGTCTTCAACTGGTATTTATGGGACCTTTTTATTGAAGGAAACATAACAGCGGCGCTTTACCTGGATATGTTAAAAAGTTGCTTTATGCCATCGTTATCAAGAACATGCAAACAGAAAGCTGTGTTCCAGCAAGATGGAGCACCTGCCCATTATTCACTGATTGTGCTACAATTTCTGGATGAAGCGTTTCCACAACGTTGGCTGGGACGATGTGGTCCATATGTATGGCCGGCCAGATCATCTGATTTGACACCAGTCAATTTTTTTGTGTGGGGGTATTTGAAGAATGAAGTGTATAAGAGAAAACCAGAAACAATTCAGCAATTTAAAGATTTTATTTGTCAAGAAGCGGCAAAAATAGATGGTGAAATGTGCTAAAAGGCCATTAAGTCTTCATGGACGCCTTAAACATTGTATTGATGTCGATGGTTATTCTGTTGAATATTATTAAATTTTAATAAATGCTTTTTTGTTATTTAAAACCATTTTTTCATAATGTTTTGTCAAAAAAAGTTATTGCAGTTTAAAACCCGGTAGTTACTTTATGAACACCCTGAACATTTATTTGTGAGACAAAAATCATAATCACAAAAGATTTAAGTGAGAAAAGATAATTTTTCAAGAGTGTTATCATTCAAATTGGAGCGGATCTTATTGCATAGATATCCAGTGGAAGAGATCTTTCCGATTCCACAGACGTAGTAAGAATTGTCAGTTTATATTTATATACTATCTCTAAATTGGGCCCTAGTTTGCCTGACTAGACAGCAATATTAATCTCATTATTTATCAAACTTGAATAGGATGCCAGCTTTGTTGTAGGTATTGTAATTGAATTTGAAAAGACAGTCGCAATAGCAGTCATTCAATGATGATGACTCATTTCGTTCTTTTAAACTCAGAGGAATGTAAGTTTTCTCTTCCAAACTTTATACTTTGCCATTTTCTTCTTACAATGGTTTAAGACGCATCAGTAGTTTTATACAAAAATCTTTTATCATCTTTGTTGCTAACTGTGCTTGCAGTATAACTGATGCTTTATTGTACCGCTGTTCTAAAATTCGCGTGTGAACAGATTCGAGCAGCTCTTCGCTAAAAAATGAGATTGTGCTTACAGCTCCTGTTGAAGAAAAATCATTGTGACTTCTGCAGTCAAAAGCATAGCATTGCTTCTGCAGATAGCTGCCACAGCCATTTGAAATGATTTCAGTGCAGCAACGATTTTCTTCATGATATTATTTTATTTTTTATGATTTTCTTTTATTATATAATTTTTAATTTTTTAAAATATTTAATAAGCAAATTAACATAAAAATATTTTACCCTTTAAATTAAAAAATAATAAATTATTCAGGCGAGATAAAAATTTAAATTAACCCCTCATACTTTTATTTAACGATTTATTTCACAACAACAATGTTTTTTTTATTACATTGATTTTTTTAATTGAATTAAATCAGATTGTTTGATTTAATTTAATTTGACTTCATAATACTACATTATAAATAAGATTAATTTTTATTATTAAAATGCATATTAAATATTATTTTCATTACAAATTACACTGATCTAAATTGTTGTTATTCTATGACAGTAATAGTTTTAAGGATTATATATAATTGTGCCAAAGCTTATTTCAAGAATGCAAATTATTTTTTTCTACCACAAACCATTTCAAAGTTATTTGAAAAACAAACAATGTATTATGTATCAAGGCTTCACTAGATTCTGTTTATAAATGTACTTAATTTGTATCTTCAAAAGAAATGTGATTTTCTTTTGTATCAGGCATCCGATGTGTCCCTTATGGAGGATGAGCAATACTTTTGTTGGGACGCTTTTGTGGGGGTACCTTATAAATGGTAAACTATATGTCAGAAATTTTTGATTAAAGAGAAAAATTTTTAACCTTTTGCTCAAAATCAAATTTCGAAACAAAGGAAACCAGTTCCATTCACATAATCAAAATTATTTCATCTACTTTGATACATTATAAATAATCAGTGCAAAAACACTGAATTTTGTTAACTCTTTTCTAACTTAAAGTTTTACTTTTCATTTAATTAGAAATGCTGATATTGTTGTAATTCGAATTGATATTTCTTATTATTTTCCATTATTTTATTAGCTTACTTTCTACACACTATATATATATATATATATATATATATATATATATATATATATCTGTGTGTGTATCCATGGAATTTAGAAACCTATTTTTGAAAATGAAAGAAATAAATAACAAAAACGCCATTTATCGGAATAAGATTTATTTTTGACAATATGTTTCTTCTTCAAAGGCATCTTCAGGTCTTCTGTACACAGAAAATACACCGGCACCGGCCTTTACAGCAGTCCGCAAAGTGTCTGTGACCCGAAATACAACAGAAATATGATCAAAGGACTCGTTGATCGAATATGGAATATTTCATCTACCTTTAAGAAAATGGATAAAGGTATAGAAGATTTAAAATCAAGATTGGTAAATAACGGTTACAATTTCAACACGTTAACAGCCTGATAAAAAATACCATTAATTCAATTTATTTTAAATCGAGGGATAATATCCGCAACAATGAAAGGAAATCATAAATCTCCCAGCTGGCCCCGTTAACTTTGAAACTTCAGTACTCAGAGGGGGCTCAGGAATTTAAAAAAAGGTATTATTAAAGAACATCCCTCGTGGATTTAAAGCAAGAATTATTTTCACACCAAACAAAGCTTCCGATATTTTACGAACAAATCCAAAACTCCATTAGGAATTAAGGTCAACCTAATTTACCAATTTACATGTCACAAGTGCCAAGCTTTGTACATTGGAGAAACAAACCGTCATCTCCGCACTAGAGTAGTCAAACATTCTCAACATAGCTGGAAAAGTTCAATTCTGGAACATCTGACGAGATGTAAAGATCGAGAAACTGTCAATTGGGAAAGTGAATTCAAAATATTGAACTCGAATTTCGATAATTGTAGTGAAAGGATCATCACAGAAGCACTTCTAATAAAGTATTTCGTACTATGCTTGAATGTACAGAGTGAAAATTCCAATCACATCAAAATATTTTAATCCATGAGTTACGTAAAAGCTCTTACATAACAACCAAGCAAGTATAAAAGAAGATCGCTTTACAAACCTCAAAGAGAAGACCTGAAGATGCCTGGGAAGAAGAAACATGTTGTCAAAAATAAATCTTATACCGAGTAATGACGTTTTTGTTATTTATTTTTGAAAACTTTTTCCTCAATCAATATTCTACAATCTTTGCACACTTACTCATTCTCGATGACAATAAATGATAATGTGAAAATTTGATCAAACTAATAAATCAAAAAATATTTTGTGCCAAAAAACAGTTTGCGATTATCCACAAATGTTTAAACTGTATTATATGGAAATGTTTAGTTTTTTCCTTACATGCTTTATCATAAATTTATTATGTTATTGATAACTATTTGATTCCAAAATGGAGTTGTAAATTTTTTTGTACGAAATTTTCCGTTCTACAAAAAATTTTAATTGATACTAATAACATAATAAATTGATTAAAAATGTAATAGTAATTTTCCGTTCTCCAAAAGATTACGAAAAAAATCTGTTGGTCAAGTAGAGTTCTGTATGCATAAATAATGGATTAAAAAAATTGTTTACTAGTTACTTATATAACTGTTATAATAAGCAAATTACGAGTTGCAAACCATTTTATTTTAATTACACTTCAGTTATTTATACTTAAGAATATTGAAACGATTCGCATATCAAAACACATTATAATTCAATTATTAATATAATTATTCCACAATTAATAAACCTATTTATTCCACAATAACTAAAATTATATTTATCTTATTCTATCATTCAGGAAAGGATATACGAATGATTCACATAATAAAGAAATTTCAGCAAAGAACTCTATTTAAGAAGATTAATAAATTGAAGGATGACGACTTCAAATTTGAGAGCACTGCTCTAGAATTTCTACAATATTTAAAACAGCACAGCAACGAACCTCAAGAAGAAATTAGGAATCTTGCTGATGCTAATAAATTATGCAGACAGTTTGCTGCTAATCCTGATGCCCAAAATGATTTCCATTTGTTTCAGAAATATATTTCTATTATTGCAGAATTGCAACAAATTGTCCGTGAAACCGAGACTCATGTTTTATTTCCTCTTAGCCAAATTAGAATTGGATGTGAAAATGAAGGACAACGGGAAGTTAACACCAAAATTCAGAAAAAAATAGACTTATTAAAATCATCATTGAAGGAAAAGTCACCATTTAAGTTATTTAGTGCTCAGTTAGAATTGATGATTCCAAAACTCGACCGTAAAGTCTGGGCTGGTATGATATTTATTATTCCAGCGTCCATTTCTATTCTCAATGAAATTGATCAGCAGATTGATAATTATTTTCAACTGGGAAACTTTAATTTAATTCTCAAAGAATATGAAATGAGACATAAAAAATGAGCTTTTAATATTATATATGCGTTTAAAATGTATAAATTTGTGAACTTTCGTATTTTCATTTGACAAATTGCCAGGAATATTATTAGTTATTCCTTTTTTATTTTTTTATATTTTTAAATTTCTTTTTATTTCTTTTTCTTTCTAAATGAAATGAATTATTATTGTATTTTCTTTCTTTTACATGAAAAAATTGTAACAAAAATTAAATACAGTCGCGAGCAAAAGTAATGGGCCACCTAGGTAAAATATCTATTTCATTAGAAATAGGCACTTGACTAAAACAATATGCTATATAATAAGTTATATATTATTTCTGAAGGGCTATT
>MQRK01213483.1:5816-19071 GCA_001938485.1 Girardia tigrina | reverse complement strand
ATGCATGTTGTTAAACGCTGGTTTGTGTTACGCTCGGATAATTGATGTGGAACCCATTTTCCAATCTTTTGGATCTTTCCCATAGCTTTCAATCTTCTTACCACTGTTGATTGATTGCATCCAAGCTTCTTGGCAAGAATTGTGGTCGATTGGGTGGCATCTTCGTTAAGAAGTGTCTGCAGGTCTTCATCGGTGTTTACTTTTGGGCGACCACTTCTTGCTTTATCCTGGATATCTTTCTCACCATTTCTGAACTTTATAAACCATTCGTGACACGTTGATGCACCAATAGTTCCTTCGCCATAAGCTTGGTCAATCCATTGTTTTGCTTCGGCAGGGGATTTACCTAAATCAAACATGAATAATAAGCAATGTCTGATGTGATTTTATCTTCAGCCATTTTAGACGAATCAATTAAAATATAATTAATTTTAAATATAATCAATTAAAATAAACGGTATTTTAATAGAAATACAATTTTAAGCGCCATCTATGTCAGCGTCGAGAACTTATGCATAACCCTAATATATATTTTGGTGTATATGCCAGTTTGCGAAATGAGCAATTATCAAAAATTAATATCATCTTTATTTTTAACTTAATCATATATTATAAGAGTACAAAAGAACGAAGACATCCAAATAATCTTCATTTAAAATCCAAATAATATTTATTTAAATAATCAATTGATATTTTGAATTTTTTAGATATTTGTTCGTCAAATAAAAACGTTTCAATATTTTTGTATTCTAAAATTAATATAAATTGTTAATAAATTAAGATAAATTGTGCTTCTTCTCTGTGGAAACCTTTAAAAATTATATCTTAACAATTTGATCAAAAATAAAAACAAATTAAATTTTAGTAGTCAAATTTAATATAAAAAGTTACTATAAAGAAAAGAATTTTTTAAATAATGGTAAATTATAGAGGTTTGGTAAATAATAAAGGTATTTTACGGAAAAAGCTTGATATTCAAAAAAATATGGTAAATTTGGGAGGGTGGTTGAATGTATTTAAACAAGTAAAGCGTATACCTGATTTTAGAAAGTCTTGAAAAAATAAATGGTAAATAATTCATGTGAGTTACGGAGAAAGCAATTCGAAATGATGACGGCAATTCAAAAGGTGAAACATGTTTCTATGTTAGTTCCTATTGTTTTAAGTGAATCAGCTCTCAGTATTTGATGCTGCTTACGGGGGAGATCTCGTGATGGGTATCGTAAATTGAAGGACATAAAACTAAACGATTTTGATACAATCGATGAATACTCTGCTTAAGTTTCGAGATTAGTGAAGAAATTTCGGAATTTAGAAAATGAAGCATTTTTAGGAGGTTTGGAGCTGAAATTGTGTTAGACACGAGAGGAGAAATGTCTGAAGTTTGCATTAAATGGTCGAAATCAGTCGCACGTGCATGAGCATTAGCATGCAATTTAAATATCGAGGGTGAGATTAAATAATCAAAAATAGCAAATCATCTTAAGAGGATACATTAATAGTAGCACTAGTAATGCTAATATCTATAAAAAGCTGCAAAACTGATGAATAAGATAATCCAAAGGGGATAGAAGATTAATTTTAAAATCCTTTCCTTTCAAGAATTTAACTTGTTTTAAATATGTCAAAAATGAAACATTCATAGGTTTAGTCGGACAAGTAGTTTGGTGGACACTGGAGGTTTTAAATAATAAATTAAATAGTTAATGAGACAAATGTTTTAAATGATTTTGTTATTTTCTCTCATTATTATGCATACTTCTACATGCAAATGTGCAATATTGTGCTGTTGATGAAATTCTATTTGGAATCAATTTAAATGTTTTGTTCTGATTTTAAAGAAAAATTTTAATCAACAGACAACAATTTATCAATATGCACGATTCTTGAATGTATTTGAAATGTTTTTATACATTTATTGGTTGTCAGTGGAAGAAAAGTAGAACAGTCTTCCATTCGAAGGGGTAACTACAAAGTGGTACTGGCTAATGAGTCAGAGGTGAATGCGGGATTGTGTGAGATTGATCTCATCGGAGAATATGAAAAGATAAAACTGGATTGCGTAGATATGGATGCATTGTTGAAGGTTTTGATTTCTAAGAATGGATGTGATTGAAATTAGATAACGGACGCGTTACATTTAGTGTGAAATCACAACTATCGAATGTTTGTAGTTTTATTACGAATAAAAACTTGATAAAAACGTAAATATAGTGTGTGCATACAAAACCCTAAATATAAGATTCGATAAATCTTGGACCATTTACTCGGATTGAAAGTACAACGTACCTGATAATTTACCAAATAGACAAATGTGTTTGCATAAATCAAAAGATGAAATGAACATGGGTATTTTGGACAAATAGATCAAAAGAAGGATATTTGGCAAAATATAACCAATAAGAAAGATCATCAGTATATAATAATTTTCACCGTTAAATTTTGTAGATTTGCATTATTAATAAAAAACTTATTTATAAACGAAATTTTGGTATTATTTATTAATAACGCAAATTTGTTATTTATACTAAATTGTTTTTTTAGTAATATAATTAGTAAATAAGTGATATACATCGTCATTTATCAAATAAATTAGTATTTTCATAAAATATTTCACGAAATCCCTTGTAGAAATCATCCAATGCGTCATTATTCGAAATCGGTGTTGATTTAACAATTAAATGACTTGTACGGTTTTAAGTCGATTTCGTTGGCTTTCCGGCGTCTTTTGACAAAGACGCTGTACCGACAGAACCGTTTAGATCAGGACTATCCATATTCACTCCTGTCCCTCCCCAATTTCACATTTCATAGCGTGACCGACAAATAAACTAACACACTTTTTAGATAAATATATTATTTATAAAATGCATAATAATAACATTAAGTAATTTAATCAATTTCTTTTACTCCTATTATTTTAATACCGGTGAATAATCACAGGTTTGGTGGCACATTCTACAAACTGTGATCAATCGCAGTGATGCAGATGATGTGTTTCTCGCTGGGGAAATGATTCTTTTGAGTTGTCTCATGGAATCGAGTGATTGTTTTCAGTTAATACAAGATGGAATAATCAACGAGATCTGCCAGTATATCAAATCAAGTGATATCTGCGGTGCATATTCAACTAAAATCAAATTTGCCGGTCTTCGTTGTGTTTTGAGTATCGTTACTCGATTTAGTTCGAATTTTTCTGAAGTAAGATTTTCTTTGACAGTTTTTTAGGTCCGTAAATAACCCGTTTCTTTAAATGAAATTTTATATCTTCATACATAAAACTTTTTAAATAATATATTAATGTCTCTGTAAATTATCTTCTGACTCGAGCTAAGAGATAAAACCGAATATCAGATAATTAGAATTACATTTACGAAATAACAGTAAATGTTCGACATGTTTTATGAGAATTGCAGTAGTTACCTCCTATTGTCATTTTCCCTGTCAAACACAAATTGTGATCCTAATGATGGCCGTTTCACTTGCTCGAATAATATGAATGATTATTTTTAATATTTGGAATATAACAGATCACATTGTATATGATCTGTGCAAAATCACATATTCAATGATCTATTAATAATGATAAGACCGTCAAAATATGTTGTAAAATAGTATTTTGAATAGTGTTCATTTATTCATATAATTATTTAATAAAATTATTTTTTACTTTATTTATTATTCTGAAAATTAAAAAAATAATGGCAAATTATGTTTATAAACCAAAACACGTCATTCGTAAAAGAAATTTTTCTTTTTTTCAGACGATTAATTTCGATGGCTTAACCGTCATCGTCAGGTCTCAAGAAAGAAATTGAGTTTTAAATCTGCTTAATATAGGCAAGCAGTGATTATATAATCAACGATCATACCGTCGAAATCAATTGTCTTAAAAATAAAATTTTATTTTACAAATGGCGTGTTTTGGTTTATTTATTTTATGCTTTATTGTGATTGGATGAATCAATCAATGCTTCGGCAACAATCCTTTCATAATTTGCGTGAAAATGAATTAAAATCACTTTAACGTTTTTATCATAATATCAAACTTTACATTTTGTAATTGTGAGAAGTGGTTGCAACATTAATATCTGAATTCATTTTTTTAACACCAAAATTTTTTAATATAACAATAATTCACATATTTAAACAAATAAAAATTCTGATTTTCAATACCTTAGGATTATAAAAATAAAGAAAATGAAATATTTTCAATTTTATATGAAAAAAAGTATTTTTAAAATAAAAAATCTCAATTTAAAAGGAAAAAATCTTAATGGATCTTATAATAAGATCTTAAATCTTATTGCACTAGTCTTCGTGTCTGCTGATAATCTTGAAAAGGCCATCGATACTTTAAAACAGCATATTACGATAGAATTGATAGGAACTATTGATTCTTTTGAAGATTCATATCTTGTTCGGTTAAACAGGGATGGAATCAGAAGAAAACCGATTTTGCCACCTAACATGGATTGAAGATGTTCCAAAAAAATCGATATAGGATGTTTGAACAGTATATTCGAGGCAATGCGAGACCTATATAAAGAAAGAAATATGTAGAGGCTGTTACAAGAATTTTAGGAATTGTGCTAAATTATTCATATTAAGAACATTGAAACAAGTCTCATTTGAATTTTTACTGCAATTACATTTAGAGTCATTATAACTCTCAGAAGGTCTTTCATCGTTTGCCATCGTTCTAATTGGTTTTCTTATTTCTGTTTTTAATCATGATTATTCGAACAATTTTTATAAGTTATTTTTTAAAATATTTAACCTCTAAAAATTATTAATTAAAAAATAATAATTTTTACCATTTCTCAATAAATCCTAAAATAATAAAAATGACATCAAATTATTAAAAATGCATTTAATTTAAATTTTTACTAAAAATTATTAAACTTAATTGTAATTGTGAAATTAAAAATATGAACTTATAAAATGATTATTTTAATTATGTTCGAATAGTCAATCACTTTAAATTTAATAGAAAAAATACCAATTTCCATCTGGGTGGGAGAATAACGATTCTAAATTCAACATACTTAAATCAACATACAGCATCATTACATTTACACATTCAAACAATTTAAAATATTCCTCACAATTCAGAAAGAGATATAATTGAATATCTTCGTGGACTAGCGCATAATTTTTTAATGAAACAGACTTATAATTAAAATGGTTCTTTTTGATTTTTAAAAAATTTTTACTTGAATCAAATTTAAATGTTTAATGTCTTTGTTTTATACACAAGTTCAATTTTCGCGAATAATTTTCGTAATGATATTTTTCAATGGAGTAGAGTTATAATTTTCTGGCGACTAATTTTCCAGCGACTAAAGTCCTGATCCCTTCTCTACACTATCAACGTATAAGCACACTWTCARMCTGCTATATCCAGTAATGATCAATCTAAAACAAGTCTTAATATGCATTGAAAACGGAAATAAATTTTCGGACATTCTAGTAACAGTTATTACTTATACCAGATGAATAGAGATAAGAGCCGCTCATCGTTCTGCTCAGTTTAAGTAATACAAAACGAAATGATTATACTTTTTACTATACAGTTAAAAATTCGACTCAGGAGACATTTCTCAGAAAAATCGCATTTAATTTCTCAAAATGATTTGACCTCTTTTCACTGACCCCACTCGTCTCCAATAGACACTGAGACAAACTAATTTTCCCTTGAAGTACGACACTAGAAGTATATTTACTAATTTTTCCATGCAATTATTGATTTTTTAATATTTCAATTAAGTATCTATTTATCATTGCAAGTGAAAAATCTCCACAAAATGTATTTCTTTCTCCATTAGAATAGACATTAAAATCTTAGAAACGATTTGTAATTCTTTTGTTAAATTTTACTAATTGATTTATCGAGTAAAAATTTTCGAAATGATTTCTATTTATGTTGTTAAGATATCTCCAATAATGCTTTAATAAATTTTATTTATACCATGCTGGCCATTGAAAGAGAATCATTAAATAAATTTCTAAATATCACAAAGTGCCACGCTATTATGTTTTTAAATACACTAGAAATGCACGCATCACGTACAGAAGAGTTTTAGAGATCATTGTTACTTTAATACTTAGTCGGAACTCCTTTGGCATCCATGACACAGGCAATTCTGTCTGGCATTGAATCAATCCGCAGGTACCACTAATTTGGTGTCATTTCTGTGAACTACACAAACCAACTGGGCTACTTTAGTGGGTGGTGTATTGCGATTTCTATCCATTATAATGCGCTTCAAATGAATGCAAACAAAGTGAATACTTATATGGCATGCACATTTTCCAAAGCGCATTCAGACCATACGCAATACTTGCAGAATCGCGCAGCACTGTGTCGTAATTCTAATTATAGATATCATATAATTACGAATTTTGACATGATTCTATTTCAATACCCAGCATAGTAAGACCGTCAAGTGACTCTCGAAATTGTTCTTTTGATTCTTTGTGACTCAATTTTCGCTCCAATACTTCAAAATATAAAAGATATGGGTACATTTTTATATTTTAAAGACAATGGTATTTTTTGATTGGATTTTTATTAAATTAAGTGATTTCTATGACTTTAAAATCAATATTTTATTATCTAATTAATGTTAATTACTTGTTTAGATTTATGAAATGATTGGATATGAACTTTTCTATTCCACACTGTCTTTTGGTTCTTTTGAAAGTCAAGATCCTGCCGATGAAACTGGATCTAAATTGCATGAACAAATGATGTTGACTTTTGATAAATTCACGGAATCACTTTCTCTCAATAATTGCGATCAACTCTACCACCGATTTCTTGGTCAAACCCTATCCGAATTAACAGACAAATCAAATAATTGGACTGCTTACAGTAGTGACAGACTCTTATGCTCAAAACTGCTCATCATTGTCGGTCCCGTCATCGGTCACTTTGTGGACCCTGTTCTCGATTTATTTCATATAACATTAAACAAGGCTCAAGAATTGGAATTAAGACTGAAATTCTTTTTGACCATAGTCAAGCTGACATCCAACATCAATACATCGCTGAATTCACAGGTCGGTCGCGTATTTTTCTATAATTCTCCCTTATCATTACTATATCTTTATTTCTTATGTTATTTTATTTTATTCAATTTTAAAATTCTGTTATTAAAATAATTTTAACATTTCTGTTTACCAAGATATCTGTTACAAAACACCTGGGACTTTTATATGGGAACTTTTAAGCCGGTTTTCGGCCCTTTTTACAAATCCGGCTCCGGCCATAATTTGTCCAATTTTGAGCCGGATTTTGTAAGGATATACAGATGTACAGTTGTGCAAAAAACAACTATGTAATGTATTGAAAAATGAATGCTTTTTTATTGATGTGATTCACTAAAATATCTTACAACCTGACCAAGCCATTAAAAAGAGTCACACTGTGAGTATAATGTAACGAAACTTGCTTCAACAGCAGCCGACACCAGTCAATAGACTTCAAAAAGTAAATATGACATGAATTTCCTTACTTTCTTTGTTTAACACCTCCTCCACAATCATTATTTGTTTAACTTAGTATACCACAACATCAGTTGTTGTAAGACGTAAGCACACTTTGAAATTCGACATATTATATGCTTAGTAGCTTGTGTGAGCAGCGCCGTGTGCGTAGTGTCTACTGTTCTGAGATAGATTGTGCTGTATCTGTGAATGTTAATCAGTGGACAATAGCTGAAACTGAAGTATCACTTTGGGCTCTTTTCGAAGAATGCACGCGTGAGGTTAGTGCAGAAGCTGCACGTATATCACTAATAAATCCTTTAGTTGAGGTATTAAGCAACATCTTGACAAAAGAAGGAAATGACGTGGGACTGAAAAAATAAACTCAACTGTGCTGGATTCACTTAGTAAACATTTTTCTAACATTCAATGTACACAGGGAACAATGATAGATCCTCGTTTTAAAAACAAATTTTTCTTTGTCCAATATGACAGCTGTAAATGTCAGTGTACGTCTTTTAATACTATTGAGAATGTTCAGTCAACAAGTTCTATGTTGATTTCCTCATCTAACACCACATCAACGGAGTTTCTTGAACCACACACTAAGAAATCACGGACGGAGAGCTCTATACTTTTGGACTGGGTTGATAAGATCGTCCAGTCAACACCCATTGACATATCTGTTAACATCGATTCAAAATTATGCAAGTACCTGTCTGAACCCGTGGTCTCACGGACAGAAGATCCACTGAAATAGTGGAAATATAAAAAAGAGATTTCATAGTTTAGCAAAAGTAGTTCCATCTTGTGTACCATCTGAACGATTATTTAGTGTGGTAGGTGAAGTAATCAGTGATTACAGGAGTAGTCTCCTGGAAAATGCTTCAAAACTATTTTTTGAAGTACAATTCTGATTTAATAAGAAATTGAAAAATATTCTTTTTTTTCATATATGTTTGTTTGTTCAAATTTTAATAAAATGTTTCAAATAAATAATTGGTAGTTCTTTATTATTAGCAATTTTTTTTTCAAACAGGTACAATTTCCAGCTATTCTTAAAAATTTTCTTAAAGTTGGCATAAGTAACTACTTAAACACGTCACAAATGCGGCTTCGGTCGGATTTAAAAAAAACAAATTTTGCACAGCTCTAGTTTTTACATAATTAAATGACAGTTTATAATTTGTCATCGAATATAAGTTTATTTAAACATACGAATGATTCTATTTACGGATACCACTGCAATTTAATAATAGTTGACAAAAACATTTAATCTATTTTTACTTTTATAAATAATTAAAGATTTTATATAAGATTTCCTCTTAATGGAGTGATTTAATAAACCATAATCTTTCAGGGTTTATTTACGAGTGATCATTTGGGAAAATTATTAGATTCAACAATTTTACCTAATTTAATGTGGCAGTCTGGTCGTACTGCTGAAGCTTTAAGACGAGTGGCCATCACATGTTTATGGAGTTCATTAGTTGGTTGTTGTAAATCATCAGCTGATTCTGGGAATGATAATATATTCTCTCTTCTCAATGCATCAGTTTGGCATGACTTGCTAGTTCGACAAGTTTCTGCTCTGGATGACGATTTAAAAGATACCCGAATGATCAGTGCAAAGTCATTAGTTATTTCTCTGGATATTATAAAACAATATAAGTTATTGTCGAAGAATATCATAGATCAAGATTATTTACACAAGATTTATCCATCATTTATTAAACGAATGGATGACTCTTTTGATGAAGTATGTTTTGTTTTGTCTTGACATTAAATTTAATTTACTACTTTTGATATTATTATATTCTTCACTTAAAATTAAGCCTATATTGATGAGTCATACAGCTCTACCATAATTAAGGGACCCGACCAATTGGTCTAAAACAAAACAATCAACATAACAGTAAATGAAATTAAAATTGTAAAATATCCGACAAAGAATAGACTGTATTAATATTTCACATTATGAGCTACACCACGGAGAAATTCTAAAATTTGTATGTCAATCATTTCATCATCAAGTCTGTATAACTGGTTTAAGTCTCTCTGCACAATCAACATATTTTTTTCTTTGCTGGTTGCTCTCCGCTAACAAATTGTTCACTTTTTAGTTCGTTTAGTGACTGTTCAGTTTTTATTGCAGTGATAAAATTTTAATATACTTGGATGATTACCGTATAATTTGTAAAGAAACCCACGATGTCATGCCTCAATAAAATTGTTTGACTTAGACAATCCTTCCAAAAGACTTCCGTGGCAGTTCCACATCTCTATCTCGAAAGTTGGAGACCGTCATCCTTATCGTTATTTTAGACAAATTTATTTTAAACGGATTTATTTTAATTGATTTTAATTTTAGACCAATTTCTTGCTAGGTTAATTTATTTGTTTAGACCCATTGACCTAAAACACAAATTCATATGTCTTCGGACACGTAAAATATTTAATATTAAAAATTTTCAATTATAAATAATAAACATTTGTTGGTATTATAGGTGAACTAAGTTGATATTTTACGATAATCTAAATACCATTCTAAAATAATTTGAAGAAATCAAATAAAAATTTAAATAATAGTTTTATTCGCACCTAAACATTTGTTCTTTAATTCAAAAGAATTCGGACATTTAATAAAAAATATAATATGAATGCAGGAAATGAATTATTTGAAATTCAATAAGGATTATTAGTAAACTACAAGAGACGACAGCTATTTCAGAACAAAATGATGTTCATCGAAAAAATGAATAGACAAAAGAAAAAGAACATTTATTGCATATTAAAGTTATAAATAGATGAACACTAGCATAAAGGATGACATCATTCAATGAACCCAACATCAGTGTCAATAACATCTTCTATACGCTATCAAAACCGACTGCGGCCAATAATGAGATGGGTCTTGGGAATGTTTGTCATTACATTCGCTACAGCAGCTCTGAGAGCTGAAACAGTGTTGTGGGATGATTATTATAGTCCCTCTCAACTATGCCCCACACATAAAAATCCAGTGGACTGACATCTTGGCAACTGGGGGTCCAAATGTTAGTTGTGACTTAATCGTGAAAATTCTTGAGTTGTTCTGGCTGTATGAGATTGTTCTGAGTATTTTTGAAAATCATACGGCCTCCCACGTATTGCAGGTTTGACAACTTTGGATAACACCTCGGTGTAGGCAATGGCATTGACTCTGACACCTGAAGTAAAAAAATGTCTAGGCATCACATCACCTTCACTACTAACCACACTGAGAACCATTAATGATGCTGGAAATTTGGTATGCATTACCATTGGTACCTCATCAAGGCTTTTACACAACCACCGTTAATTTTTTGCGGTTCACCTTTTGGTTCTTAACGTCTGAATTGAACCATATCAATCATGAATCTTTTGGATGTTTGGGTTTTCAGAAGACGCTTGGCTCTGGTCAAGCGGTTCACCTTGGTTCTTTCTGACATGAACAGTCCTCTCTGCGTCACGTATGCTTTGTAACAGAGGTGAATGATTTTCAGATGGAAACATCATCAACCTGCAGCTCTCTGGCCTGTGCCTTCATCGACTTCACAGGGTCCTCTTCGATAGTAACTTGCACTCGGCTTATAAAATTTGGCATTTTGATACTGTCAGAACGTCGACTATGACATATCCTTTTGGAAACTTCCCCAACATCATCTTTTTCAGTTCCCATTTGTCTCCGAACTTTGAATACAAATAGTCGGGTGACTTCAAGCATGCAGCAGTTTCTTAATTGGTGTATCCTGCAGCTAAAGAGACGATAACTTCATACATCTTTATTTCTTGCGTTAAAGTAGGTTCTGCCATGTCTATCTGCAATAGAAAATATTATGTTACTATAACACACAAGAAAGTGTGTCACCTATATTGTGTGTTCTCAAATTAGCTGTCGCACCCTGTATAATGTCAACAACCTCTGTAATCATCGACAATCATGGAAAATTCAAGCAAAACTATATAAGCTGTGTTCTGCATCATTGGCTATGCCATCAACTTAAGAAACAGTTGAATCACTATTTATCGATATGTCATTCATTATGAATCCATTGAGGACAAATTTGATCTCCTAGACCAGTGTCGGGCAACCTTTTTCGAGTTGAGGCGTACTAAGCTTAAAACTTCTTTTTTGCGGCGCACCTGTGGGACTCACTAAATTTACTAGTAGGTAATTACAATACATAAATAAATATTATTAAAAAATTTAAACATTTCTTAATAATGTTTAATTAAAATTACCTTGAGTATAAAGTGAGTGAGAATCTCAGTAAGAATAAATTATAAGCATAGAATTCTTGCGCCACAACAAATTATTTTTCACTGTTTTTTAACCAACAGATTTTACTGTGTGTTTTACAAACGATGCAAAAATACGACTAATATTGCTACAGCAATACTTCAATAACAAGTTCAATAACTTTAACGATTTTAAATATTTTACAAAATGTTCGCGGCGCATCGGTTGCCCGACACGGTACAATGCATTTTAATCTTGAGAAATAATAAAGAACTAATTTCAACAAATGAACAAAATTCAACAGAAAAATTAATTTCAACAAATGAACTTGAAATCCCGCTAACCTTAACCATTTGTTGAAATTAATTCTGCATGCCGTGTGCCATTATGGCATTATTGCTGGGCAGTGAAGCGACGTCGTCTATTCGTCGTACTACCGATAGAGATATCTAACGGCTTTCCGTATAATATTCAGCACGGAATCTTTTCAACGCATACGACATAATCGATTTAGACAAATGAAGATTTAATAAAAATGCAAAATTCTTTATTCGACATTAAAACAATAGTACCTTAAAACAACACCAATTTTTTCAACATTCTTAATATTTTTTTATTATTGTTCAATATGCAGTCGATCAGTTTCCACAAAAAGATTCGTACTTCCATTCGCTATTTTAAATGTTGCGAATGAAAGTTGAGAATTCTTTATTCTTTCTTATTCGATTATAAAGAACCGAATTATAATTCGATTATAATTTTGATTTCAAATTACGAATTCTAATGGAATAAATTTTGAACTTGATCGATTTTCGGATACTTTTGTTGAATCTGGATTTAATGGAGAAAATTATTTCGTAGATTATTTTGTTGGAAAGTTCTCAGGTTTTGCGTTATAAGGGGCCGTCCATAAACGACGTCACGCAGGACGGGGGGAAGGGGGACAGAATTTTGTGACGTGGGGAGGGCGGTTTGGGAAATGTTACGTCAGATCGAAATACTGGAGTATTTAGTGAAAGAATTCTGTGACAAAGTGTGACGAGGGGCAGGGGCTCAGGCTTTTTGTGACGAAATGTAACGAAAGAGAGAAGAAGTTGGAAATCTGCTAAAATTGGGTGACGCCATTTATGGACAGCCCCTAAATAAGGATATGTGATTTTACTATTAGGTTGGTCGAAAAAGAATGGCGGTTTTGGGACACAAACTTCAAAGACGTGGCAATTCACAGAAACAAAAGTTTTTTTAATCAAAGTATGAACCGTTGGCATCAATACATTTTTGCCAACGTGAAACAAGTAGTTTTATTCCATCAGCATAAAATGCATCGGTTCTCGTAGCGACGAATTCTTGGAAGGCATTTCGAGCAACATTTTGGTTTTGAAATTTTTTTCACATAGGAAGTTGTACAAATGCCTGAAAAAGTAGAAGTCCGTTGGTGAGAGGTCTGGTGAATATGGTGGATGAAGCAGGGTTTCATAGCCCAACTCATTAAGCTTTTGAAGA
>MQRK01213482.1:18126-32256 GCA_001938485.1 Girardia tigrina | reverse complement strand
AATGGAACCCTGGGCCTTCTTTGTTGAAAATAATTTTCCAGTGAGGTATCTGGAAATTGTGGATTCCAATACATTCCAGGCCTTCGAGTCTTGAATGTATCGCTTTATTTCCGCTAAAGTTGAGAGCGGCTTTTCTTCAACATATTGAATCATATATTGACCGATTTCCTCATTTATTGACGGCTTTTTGTGCCCTCCATGCCAGCCTTTGGATATTTGGCCGGTCTTTTCGTATCAGTAAATGATACTTTTGGCGGTAGATTCGGTAATGTCCAACTGCCTGGCCAAAGTTAAATAATTCTTACCTAAATTTAGGCTCTTTGACAATCATAGCTATACTGTAATTAATTAATTAAGTTTAAAATTGATCCAATCTCACGATTTTCTTGAAATTTTTTGACGGAATAGTTCCGTCCTTTCACTGTCTTCCGACATCCTACAATTTTTTATAAAAAAAATATTATAAATAATAATAATATACCATGAATCAATGTCATTAGCACTTCTGATCGAGGAATATTGACTTTCTTCCATATTTTTAATCTTTTTAAATTTAATTTTTTTGTACTTAATTGCGGATTTTGCACTTATTTGGATGTTTGGCCGGTCTTTTCGTATCAGTAAGTGATACTTTTATAAAAAAATTGTGAGTATAAGGTATGTATTGCTTTTGTAGACATGTATTGTATGTGTGTTGTGTGTGTATTGAGTGTGTTAGAGGTAAGAACATTTTTTATATACTTTAACGGATTGATAAATGCAGATAGGTGTACTTAATATCTGTTTCGTTGTATTTTATTGTATTTAATTGACTATTTATTTTTAGATTGGCAATTTTTCAATGTATTTTTGTACTTAAATGCTGATTCCAGATTGTTACCCACAAAGGACTGTATTCAAATCACAGTCGATCGGTTATTTTAGCACTACCAGATGGTGCATTCATGATATTTAACCCGGCTCGGGCCGAAAATTATTCAGCCTTTAAGTTTTGGGCGAATTGTGTACTCAAAGAGGCAGTGAAGTTGGAATCCGCGAGTTCGAGCTACTAACTGATTCCGTAAAAGCTCACAAATTGCTGACAGATGCACAATGTTTTTCGCGAGGAAAACATTAGTCCTGGCAAAATTTCAGAAGAGCAAATCAATTCAGTGATAAAGGGTTCTGAAAAATGTGCATCAATCGATCCTTAGCAACGTCAATTTAACAAGGGAAATCTTGAAGTAAAAATACGTAGCAGTTACACATTTGGTATCTAGAAATTCCTTTAGATGGTAAATTGTTACCCATACCGCTATATGTTGCGGTTCAAGATTGCGTCAGAAAACGAGACAAATGCAGCTATGAACGGTGTTTGAAATGATTTGGGACCATTGGAGGAAGTAATCTTAGACAACTATACCACTTTCTGGAGCTCTGGGGAGAAGCCTACTTGAACAGCCAGGGTTTGAGGTCCGCTTCCGATGAGTAAATTGACTAAATGGTAACGGCATATTGGAACACAGCGACAAGACAATCAAACGAATCGTCTCTCGGAGCGACATGCAGGTTGGCGAAATGGTGGTGTAGTACGATGCGATTTTAAATGCGAACGAGGTGATCCTGGCCTCAACAATTGGAGCCCCAGTGTTCGTGAAGCCGAAAAACCTTACGTGCACGAAACAGTGGAGGCGTGAAGTATTGAGTAGGATCTAGATCTACGGAATCCTGTACTACATATTGAATGTAAAGCGCATGTCTGAGGAAAGGACAATAGTGCCGGAAACGGAACCGACGAGTTTGCAAGCGGTCCCGACAGAGGGGAACGAAAGTGTGCAATAACACGAAACATCGAGAGTTTGTGATGACATCGATTCGGAAGACAACATCTTCAAATCGACAAGATGTAAGTTTTCGTGCAGCCATCTGTTTCAAGAACTTTGTATGCGCGGGAGTGCAGCTATCAGGAGAAGGTGAAAATATCAAGTCCATAGAGGGAGTGTGTGTGTCTTAAAAGTAAGTAGGAGTGTTTGAAAGTGTTTGAATAAGGAAATTTAATAGAAATCTTCCAGTAGAAGCACGAAGTTTGAATTCCTGTTTGCAGTGAAATAAAGTTTTCATTCTCGACCTTTTGGCTTGTGTTTTGGTCGCCATACTTTAATTTTAAAACTACCTAATTTAAAACAATAAAAATAATAAAACTTAATAAAAAAAGATCAGTAAAAAATTTATTATTAAAATTTTTGAGAAAAGTCATAATTCATAAAAAGTTTAACAATAAAATAATTACCAAAATATCGACAATGTCTTCATTAAATGCCTTGTTGCAGTTTTTTCTATTATGTAAATAAATTTTGTTACCGATTTTGTCATCCTCTAAAATTTCACCATATCCTGAATGAGCGTCTTTTAAAAACAATTTACACTTCTAAAGATAGATTTTAATTAACAGTGATTTAAAAATTGTTTATATTACATATGTTTTTCCATTTGCTCCTTGAATTTCTTCCGAAAATGGAGTGTAATAAGGTTTAGTTTTTGATGACTTCACATTTTTCTCCTCAAAAATTAGTCGATTTTCAAACGAATCGTAATCGGGTTGGAATACATCATATTTTCTTTTGTCTAAACATTGTAAATTTTAGAGTTTTGATTTTTGACTACTACTATTTTAAATTAAATTATGATTATTATTAATATAAGACCATTGCATAATAATTTTTAATCGTTTAATTCAGATTTAAAATAAATTTTATAATACAATTAATGGTTTACTTCTAAACATGTCTTTTAGTCTTTCAATACAAAATCACGTTAAACAGTCTTTTATATGTGAGCTACTGGCCACCGGATCGAGCTGTGGCGACCAGCATGTCTTATATGTCCCGAGACTCAGTGCCCAGAAAAATCGGCGTGTCAGTTCAAAGGCGACTGTGTACCGATCGGTTCCAATGACCACCGGTCGACACGTTATCACATGTCGGTCCCGCTACCGACTCGTGGTGGCTCGCCGCCGAGCCGCACGTAACAGTAGCAGACTCGGTCAGACCGGTTTGTTATGTCACGGAGTGGCAAATCGATTTCTGTCAGTGCGATTGGTGCGGTTATGTCGACCTGTCGAACAGATTGGGAGTGATGATACCGGGCTCGGTCCGTGGAAATCAATCAATTTCAACTAATCCATATTCCCAGCGGATTGTTGATAAGAAATCAGTCAAATCAACAAAAACATTTATTTTTCATTCAACATTTTAAAACTGAACACTTTACATAATGATTATTAAAACAATTGATAATTTAAGTGTTACAATTTTTCGTAAATTGTTTTTTTTTAATTTTCTCCTAATGTAATCTCTTAATACTAGCAATTCCTTTCTTGTAACACAGTAGCCCTTTTCATGCTCATTCAGGGTTCTCGATCCGTAAGCTATCACCCGTTCCGATCCATCTTCTTGAATTTGACTTAATACCCCTCCATTAGCAGAGAAGCTGGCATCCGTATCTAGAACCATTTTTGGTTAATATTATGGAAGCATAATACCGAACTTGTATAAAGACATTTTTTAAGTTCATTAAAACTGTCTGCACACTCCTGTGACCAGTAAAATTTCTCTTTAGCGGCACTGGCCACATAGAAAGGCTTCGATATTAGGCAAAATCTTTGATAAATCGCCGGTAGTAATTGGCAAGACCCAAGAAAGAACGCAATTGAGTTGCAAATTTTGGAATTGGCGCTTCATTAATCGATTTGATTTTATCTTCGCATGTTTCTATTCCTTTGCTACTTACTAAATGTCCTAAAAATCTAACTTCTAACTCCTTCAAACGGCATTTCTGAGGATTAATTTTAAGACCTGCACTTGCAATACGACTAAAGACTTCCTCGAGCAGAACATTATGACCCATCTCAAAGGAACTGTACACTAAAATATCATCCAAGTACACAATCATTCCTTTATACAGCATATCATGAAATATTTGATGCAATAAAGCTTGAAAAGTTGCTGGAGCAGTGTACAATCCAAAAGGTAAGCGATTGAAGCAAAATTGTCCAATTTTGGTACTAAAAGCGGTTTTCAATTTTGACTCCTCTGTCAACTACCCTTGGTAGTAAGCACTACCCAAGTCGATGGAAGAGAACATAACTGCTCCACTCACTGCATCCAAAAGGCCGTAGATATCTGGCACCGGAAATATGAATTTTTCTGTAATCGCGTTTAATGGTCGGAAATCCAAGCACATTCGAATATTATTATCCTTTTACTTTACTACTACAAGGTGAGAGTTCCATGGACTTTGACACGGCCTTATGACTTGATTTTCTAATAACTGCTTTATCAGGATATTTACTTCAGTTTCCAAATGTAGAGGTAATCTTCTCTGATTTATGGCCACTGGTGAACCAATTGTTTTAATGTGGTGCTTTAAAACCGTTGTGTGTTCCAAATCGAAAGTGGAAGTCATGATTATATTTCCATATTGTCGAATGACGTTGTGGATATTCTTTGAAGCAAAAATATTAAGAGCTTTGTCCATTCTAAACTGAGTATTTATCTGTACAGCTGCTCCTTGTGTTTCCATCACGAATACTTCTTTAAGATATACTCCGAACACCTTCATGGTGTCTATGCCCCCGATAAAGACTGGTACTAAGCCCTTCACAACATATACTTCTATTGTATTCCGTTTGTGGACCCATTGAACGTTGATTTTACTTTTACCTAAACATACTTTCCTGCCCGACGAAAAAGAACCCATCAACTTCTCACTTGACGGCTTCAACGGTGAACCACTCATTTCCTTCCAACATGATACATCCATTACTGAAACGGAGGCTCCTGAATCCCACAACATCTCGAACTCTGTGCCATTGTATACAACCCTGCTCCATAATCTTCCATCTGTCTTCTGATACATCTTCTTATTCTTCTCTGTATTATTTCTATCTCTGAAACTTATATCCTTTAATGATGCAATCCGACGGACGAGATAACTATCGTGAGTCGCGGACCATTTTTTTCTTGCTTCCTAAATTGAACTTCTGAGTTGCTGTCTGAATCATTAAAATCAGTGATGTCTTTAATCAAATCTTCTTCTTTTATGCATAAAATTGGTTGCGACGTGACTTCTCTTCTATTGGATTTGTGTATTTTATAACAATCTCGAAAATTATGACCTTCTTTCCCACAAACTAGGCATCTCTCATTTAAAGGACAGTCAATTCTACTATATCCCACTTCTCCGCAACAAAAACAGTGACCCGGTTTTAAAAGATCAGGCCATGGTTCTTGTCTTCCCCAAGCTCTATAACAATATCTCTTGGCAATCGATTTCATTGATTCGTTCGGGAAATTTTGTTATTGGTTCACGAGTATTGGCTGATTATTGGAGTTTTCATTTTTCATTATTAATTATTTATTTTCCCTTCTTTGTGGTTGTTGAAATTCCATTTTCTGAGGTTGATAATTATCCATGTTTGGTTTTCTAACAGCATCAGAATACCTCATCCTATTTGGTAAAGTTGCTGCGACTTATTTAGGAGTCAATTGCTCCAGCATACTGGGCATTGTAAGACGTTTTTCTGACGGCATATCCGGCACTAAAATAAATGCTTCTCGTAGCTTATCATTATGTATGCCACGTACTACAAATGCTCTATTAATTTCATCCATTGCTTCTGGCGTCTTAAAAATTCTTGCGTCTTTAAAAATCTTACCCGTAACTCGAAACATTGATATCGTTCGTCATGTCATTGAGAAACGTTGCTCAGCTCCTTGACTTTGTCCACGTCACTCCTCGGTCTGGTAAATGTTGCTAGAAACCATCTGGACACTTCTTCATTCGACAAATCTTTCCGATTTGCACTAAATTCATTCCATAACAGAGGGCAGTCCCCTCGTAGAAGCATGTCAAAGGTAAATGACATTTCCCTTTGGTTAAATAACGCAAATTCCTTTGCTTCGTCCAGGCATTTCCCTGTGTTATCCGATTTACCATCAAAAAATGATACCTTCGGTGCCAGTGCTTCTTGAGCAGCAAGTGGTAATTTTGAAAATAATTTTCTTCTCTCTTCCGCTCTGCTCACTGCGAAAATCACCGGTTTGGTTTCGAGATTTGAGTGGCTGTGGTCGCCAGTAAGAACACAATCGAAATCCATCAAGAATAAATATATTTAAATTCTAACACAAATAATCAAATATTAAAACAACAACAATAATTGAATATTAAAATAACATTCAATTATCCAACTCATTTAAAATTAATTATAATATAAATGTTTGAAATTTAATTGGAATGGAATATAAAAGAAAAAGTTAAGGTTAAATAAAATAATGAATTATAAATTGTGAATTATAAATTGTAAATTGTAAAGTATAAATTAAAAATGTAAATGGTAAATTGTAAATTTTAAATTATAAAATATAAATTGTAAATTATAAATTGTGCAGTATAAATTATGTTGGAAATAATAAGAAACAGAACAAAATTAAGAATCGAATATAAGCCATGATTTAAAATTGTAAATTGTGAAGTAATTTAGAAATAAAAAATAAACCGAACAAAATTAAAATTTTAATTTAAAAATAATGAATTAAATCATAAAAAATTATAATATTAGGTTGATACAAAAGAAATGTCGTTTTTAATGTATTTAATATTCATTGTTTGAAATATTTAGAAAATCATTAGTAAATAGATTCATATTTAAATTTACTTTAAAGCTTAAACTTTACTCTATATTTTGATACCAAGTATGATATTATTGTCGTTAATTTAAGATGTATTTATTTTATTTTAGAAATGTTAGAAAAGAAGGAAATGAGAACAATTTTATTATACGATTTCAAGCAACAGAAACGGCTCGGAATATTAACAATGTATTTGGACAACATACCACTAATTTACGAACAGTACAACTTTTTTTTGGTTTTGAGTTTAGTAGTGGCAACGAGAGCCTTGAAGATGAAGAACACGGTAATCGTCCATCACAAGTTGACGACGACCATTTGAAGAAGTTAATCAATGCCTACCCGTACAAAAATTCACGGGAAGTCGCTCAAGAACTTAACGTCCACCAATTAACAGTTGTTCGCCATCTGAAGAAAATCGGGAAAGTGAAAAAGTTGGACAAGTGGATACCGCACGAATTAAACGAAAATCAAAAATCGTCGTTTTAAAGTGTGTTCTTCTCTGCTTTTGCGTAATCAAAACGACCCGTTTCTGGATCGAATTGTAACCTACGAGGATCCTATACGACAACCGGCGACGTTCAACTCAGTGGTTATATTTCAATGAGACTCCAAAGCCTTTCCCGAAGCCAAAGTTACACCAAAAAAAGTTATGGTAACTGTTTGGTGGTCCGCACTCGGTTTAATCCATTACAGCTTCCTAAAACAAGGCAAAACAATTATAGCAGAAAAGTATTGTCAACAAATTGACAAAATGCACCAAGAATTACAAAAAACGGCCGGTATTACTCAATAGAAAGAGGTCAATTCTTCTGCATGACAACGCTCGTCCACATGTTGCAAGAAAGACCATGCTGAAGTTAAACGAACTGGGATATGAAACTTTGCCTCATCTACCGTACTCACCAAACCTTTCTCCTACAGAATATCACCTTTTCAAACATTTCAGCCAGTTCCTTTGCGAAAAATGATTCAGAAACCAAGGAGATGCTGAAAGAGCCTTGAACGACTTCATCGCCTCCAGGACTCCAGAATTTTATGAAACTGGAATAAAAGAGCTTATTACCCGTTGGCAACAGTGTTCATGTAATGGTTTTTATTTTGACTAATAAAGTTAATTCTAAAGAAAGTTATATTCATTTAAAGTTTATGGTTAAAAACGACATTTCTTTTGCATCAACCTAAGACATAAATATTGAAATTATATTTTTATTATATTTTGTTTAAATCTGGTTCGTATAATACTTAAGAAAATTGTTCCTCAAAATTTGTTTAAGAAATTTGTAATTGTTATATTAATAAATTGCTTTGTTACCTTATGAATTCTGATTTTGATATCGAACCTAACAAATTCCATTAAAGTTAAAAAGTACTTAAAATTTTATAATCACTGTAAAATTTTAAATAGTTGGAATAATTTATTTTAAAATTTTTAAATGAATTAATTAATTTAATATTTTAAAAATAATTAAAATTCATTTTAATTTGAAACAATAATTTTAAGGGTATATTAATTAAATATTCAAGTAACATTCTGATAATTTGAAATTAGATATATTAATCGATTTGAATTATGCAAACATCAAAAATCATTTAAGTGTACTTTAAAATTATACTAATGATTTAGAAAATCATAATAATGGTTATGAAAATTATACTAATGACATGGAAATGCATATTATTGTAAAACATATTTCGATTATATATTATTTCTGGAAAAAAATGATTATAAAAAGTTCAGTTTTTAAAATGTCAACTATTCAGATCAAATCCTTTTGAAAAATTTAATTTCAGAAAAATTACCTTTTAAAATCTGCATCACATTGAAAAAATTTTCTCTGTTTTTAGTTACATTATTACTGTCTTTACTAATTGGAATATGAGTATGAATGCTTCCAATTAACCCTAGATACTCTTCAAAATCTTTCAAAAACTGTTCTTCATAAGAATTCATATTTGTATCTAAAATAAATAGGCATCATTATTGCAGAAGACAACTAAATTATGTAGTTATATTATGAATTACAAATAGCATTGATTTATACCTGCTTTTTATCAATTTCTATTCGATTTATTTTGACACCTTGTTTTGGCCGCTAAACATTCTACTTTAAGTTTGAACTATATTTATCGTGAACCAAATATATCTTTTGTTTAATTAAAATGATAATTAGACCGATATCTTTATAAAAATAATTGTCGAATTGATCCTGATTGACTCCCAAACATTGTAAACTGGATGATAATATCGAAATATTTATTACGAGTTGTAATAGATATTTCAGAGCAGCTGGAGAACCAGAAAGCTTAAAAAAGACGTTTTACGTGACGTCTCTATCGCGGGAATTAATTCCGGTTTGCGAGAACACGAGACCGACATAAAATAGATTCTAGAATAGATTTCGGGAGGCGTTTCAAAAGATAAAATCCCAAACGGAAGTTCTCAAAGAACATCAGAGACGACTGTAAAGTTTTTCGCAAACATTAGGAAGATAGTCAAAATATTAGTATCGTTTAAATAGACAATCGAAGAGGTGTGAAATGTCTGTTACTAAATGGTAGCAAGGATGACGAAACAAGAAAGGAAATAAAAAAAAATTTGACAAATCTTTTTTATTTGCACTAAATTTATTTCATAATATACGACAGTCACCTCGCAGAAGCATGTCAAACACGAATAACATTTCCATTTGATTGAACAAAGCGAGTTCCTTTGTTTTGTCCACCTATTTTGTTGTGTTATCCAATTTTCATCAAAAAATGACATCTTAATGCTAGTACTTCTTGAGATGCTAGTGTTACTTACGAATATAATTTTTATCTTTCTTCAGCTTTGTTACCTATTCAAATCACCAGTTTCCTTTTGAGGTTTGAGTGGCTGGAGTCGCCATTAAGAACATAGTCGAAATCCATAAAAGTTTTTTTTTAATTATGCAACAATAACACTGGAAAACATGAATTTTTTACTGGCTCTAGACTAGGATATTATTATAGAGAGTTGAAAGTGAATGAAAAAATATATACATATAGTATTCTATGTTCTCTAGTTTTTGAATTATTTGCATAAAAGCGAAAGTTGCATATTTTGTTTTGAATGACAGTTTTACTCCAATTTGTTTTTAATATCTGCAATTGATATTCGCTTTTTATGTAAGTTAACACTTACTTATTCGCATTCTTAATCAGCTTATTTTGATTTAAAATATTTAATGTTTTAGTTTTGTTGGAGTTTTATTTAATGGCACATAAAGGCTGCAAGAATGACCTGAACAACAATATGCGGATATTACACGTTCAAAGAATCCATTATTCCTATATCTCCATTTATCAAAGCTCGATATTTCGACTATTTAAAAATGAAAATTGGAGATCAAGTGACACCCTTCGCATCAACTTCTGTCTGTAAGAAGTGCAACCGTAATCTGTCCATGTGGTCGGTGAACACATTAAAAAGTTTACCGTTTTGTACTCCAATGGCCTTGCGAGAACAGAAAAATCCCCTCGACGATTTTTATTTTTGTATGAAAAATATTCTTGGTTTTAGCAAAATGATAGCAAAGCGCATTGTCTATCCAAATTTGGAATCATCTATTCGCCATATCCCTATGAAATGAATGAAGAACCCCCTGTGCCCCCGAAACAGATTGTTGAGTCTGAGTCTGATTTATCGAACATAGGAGATGTAGTAGAGCAAGCTCCTAAGAAAATTAGCCAAGAGCAGTTTAATAATTTAGTTAGAAAGCTGAAACTATTTAAAAAAACAAGCTCTCTTAATGAATTTGGCGTTTTAGATTTTGAGAAAAAATTTGTGTTTTATAAGGATAGAGGCTTACAGTTCAAGAATTTTTTAAAACAAAGTGAAAAGCATGGGTTTGTGTATTGTTGTGATATTCTGGGATTTTTGATGAAGCTTGGTATTCAAACTGTCGTAAAAAGAAACTGGTGGTTATTCATAGATGGTAGTGTGTCGAGTATAAAAGCTGTATTGTTACATAGGGATAACGTTTTTCCAGCCATCCCAATTGGGTATTTCAAAGAGGCAAAAGATTCGTATGAGACTGAAATATTTTCTAGAACAATTACGTTAAGCAGAATTTCAGTGGAATGTAGGTGGAGACTTCAAGATTATTGGAATCTTAACAGGATTGCAAGGTGGATTCACAAAGTACTGTTGTTTTTGTGACAATGGGACAACAGATCAAGAGCACAACATTATTCTAGAGACTTCTGGCCAGTTCGCCAAAAACGAGCACCAGGGCTAGCAAATATCCAGCATGAAGCGGTCGTTCCCTCAGAAAAAAAATATTACCTGCACTTCACATAAATTTAGGACTATTCAAGAATTTGCTGAAGGCTCTGAAAGGAGATGGCGAGCCAATGACTGTACTGAAAGAAATATTTCCAAAACTCTCAGCAACCAAACTGAAAGAAGGCGTTATGGTTGGACCTGACACTAGAAAAATAATAAAATGCGACAGATTCACAGATTCTTTAAACGTTTTTTTTAGAAAAATCACCGATGAACATGGTGAAAGGTTTCACCAGACGCTATAGTCCCTTGAAAAGCGCTATCAAGGTCGTGCTGATGAAAGAATGATGTTCGCTTTTTACTGGCTGCTGGAAATACCTGACAAATCGTAAAATGTTTATCAATACATTTCAGTCATGTTTTTCACTACTTTATATTCGTCTTTGTATGAAAAAAGGATTTTTAGTAAAAACAGTACTTTATTTAATATTTTAAACTTACATTTATGAATCTTCCCATTGACAGATTTTGAAGTGTTTTTTTTCTTTAAACTATAAGATATTCTCTGTAAAACTCTGCAAATCACATTGAAATTCATTTGTTGAAAGTACCCTTACAGTACAGCGGTTTTATCGAAAAACACTGCTCTTATAAAATAAAACTACATTTAAATCAAAAGCTTTAGATGATTGGTTAAAATGGAACTCGTATTCGTGTTCAGCTCAAAAAATTGAGCCAGGTGAAGCTAATCACTTGCCACTAAAAACTTTAATGTGAAAAATGTCTCGTAGTTTATATGGAACGAATCTTTTTTAATATTAATATTTAATTTTATTTCGTTTTTGTTAATTTATGTTTTCACTAAATTCTTTTTTATTATTTTATAGTCCTTATTTATTTTTTGTTATTCTGAACTCTCTTTAATAAATAATTCCAAATGACCTTTACTTCTGATTAAAATTTTATATTTCAAACTTTGTCTTTTCAAAAATTTTTCCCCGAATTTTAAGTTTCTAACAAAAGACAAGGTTGATTTTTTAAAGATTCTATGGTGATTTTCTCCTGGGTGTAGAGGTTTGTGGAAAGTTTGGTTGCATTTGGTCGTACCTAATCCAAACGTATATTGAACAAATAAACAGCATACATAAGATTTATTGAAGTATTTAGAAACAATTAACAATATTATTGTCAAAGTAATTGTAGAATTTAGAATAAATTAATATTTTTCAAAAATATTTGATTAGTTTAAAATATTGTTTTTAATTTTCTCAAATATATTTTTAAATAATAAACTATTAAATAAAAATTAATTTTAATATTTAATATTGCTTTTTAACCAAAAAAATCTTTATTTTTGATTCTTTCATCAAAACTTTTCTAAAAATGAAATTATAAATTAAAAGTAGTAAATAATAATAATATTAATAATAATAATAATAGAATAAATTATATTTTTATTCGATTATTTTTTGTAATTTCTAAAATAATGCCTTAAAATTAAATTATTAAATAATAAATTTACTTTCATTTTAGTTTAAAGCATACAAAATATATTTATGAAACTAGAGAAATGAACAACCTGTCATTAAATACCAATCAAAACGAATATGAATTAAATAGATTGTTTTTCCTACACCATACTCCCTAGTGGTAAACCTAGGTATTACTGATATAAATTTAATTTTACATTTTAAATAGCTTTCCAAAGTTTTGTCAAAATCCATTCGTAATTGAAATATCTGAAAAAAATGTAACCATAAAAAATGTGAAAATGAAGTTAAGATAAAGTATAAATATTTATAAAAAAAATATAAATTAATATAAAACTTTCTCAAATAATGAAAAATAAAAATATAATTTCAATAGTAATTATATATTTTTAGCACATAATATTTATTTCATCTTCATGATTTCTGATTTGATATTTCGAACCTTTTTTGCTGAGAGAATAATCCTTTAAAAAAAATTTCTTTTCCCTTGCCCGGACTTAAAATATTTTTCTTAAATTATAGGTTCTTAAAATAATAAAAAATAAATTAATTAAAATAATAATAAATAATGAATAAATAATAAAAAGATTGTCGGATTCAAAATATCAGCATTTAATTCGATTTCCCTCCTTTGTCAAATAATACCTGTATATTCAAGCATTTCCTCTTTCGAAAATTCATTTTTATAAATCCTAAAAAATCCATCCTTCCACATTTTTTTCCTGGCTGAATAACTTTTTTTCTTTTGAAATAATGATTTTACTCAAAATATTTCTAGAATATTTTTGTTGCGTTCTTTGGGATTATAAATACATGGTTGGACTAAGAAGTTCTGAGTATGAAAGATTAGTCATGGATATCTTGTTTTTTCTACAGCAACCGACTAAACTATATACGTTTACTACTCAATGCGATAGCCATTATTAGCTACACACTTTGGCCAACGTACTACTAATTCTGAAATCACCTTTTTAAAAAAGTTTGAGTGACATTCCGCCAATAAATTAATGACATCGGCTTGCACTTCTTCAGATGATTTAAACATTTTCTCCCGAATTGTCTTTTTCAAGTGCCATAGAAACCAAAGTCACTAGGCCACAAGTCAGCGCAGTACGGAGGATGAGGGATAATATATAATTATGCATCCTTTTAGCTGTCATGGACAGTGCCTTTTTGTGAATTGGTACGTTGTCTAGAAGCAGCCACAATGAAAAGCCTCTAGGTTTTCTACATAGCGATCGTATTTCAATAATGAGTGAAACATAATAGGTGCTTTTCAATTTGACTGTTTGATCGATAAAATGCAGTTTTATGAGACCATGACTGTCCAAAAGCACAAACAATACGAGGCATCTCATATAGCTTGTCCCAGAATTCGTTCTCAGTGCCATTTCCTAATGTAGAAGCCGCAATTCTGATGATTCCTTCTAACTATCGGGCTGATAAATTCAACTAAGGTCAGTTTGACAAACGATCGATTGAACTAATATCAGTTCGATTAACGGTCGATTTGAATAATCAAAACTTTACATATATATTATAATTGATACCAACAATCGTTTGCTTAAAAATTTCGAGAAAATATTGCATGAAAAAAATAGAGGAAAAACTATCAACCGAAATCCAAACGGTTATTACATATCCTTCCCCTAGTAATCCATCGTATAACCTTTCAAAACCCTCAAATGATGTTTACAGTCCACATTCAACGTATATATATATA
>MQRK01213479.1:32538-45201 GCA_001938485.1 Girardia tigrina | reverse complement strand
GTTTTGATTATTTTAAAACTATTATTAATGTATAAAAAGATAATAATTCAATAATTCTGAATGATCTACCTTCAAACAAGGTTTACGTTGTGAAAGTTCGACCATCGTTTATCGATCAAATGGGAAATTATTCTGATATAAATTACTTTTACACAATAACAAGTACATTTAATTTAATGTTTTTCAAGATTTTTTTAAAAAACTGGATTTTGATACTTATTAATCTTCAAAATCAGTTTAGAATAAAGAATCAAATAAAACTTTATATTTGTAATTTTAGAGCCCTCAGTTCCTTCCGGAATCTCATTCTTCAATGTAACGTCAACAACGATCTCTCTTCGATGGAGTGAATCTGTGGAAACAGATTTGTTTGGAAGAGCAAAGGAATATTATATTTATATTAATAATTCTAGAAAATATAATACATCAAATAATACTTATTATGTCGATAATTTAAAAGCCGTGCTCGAAATATTGTTTCTCCATAGAGGCTACTAACAGAGCTGGATCATCACTCCGATCAAATACTTCTTGTACATATACAAAAGCTGGTACATAATTTTTGCAATACTTTTTAGGGTGAACCAAAGTCTTCGTATTTTCTACGTCTTTTTGTTCAATTTTTTTGTTCAGATATATTATATACATGTGCTATATGTTTTTAAAGCTCTTGAACTGCTCTATCGCAATATATATTAAAACTTCTAATTAGTCGTTAATATATTTTTTATTGTCTTTTAGAAAAATCATGGAAAATTTTGAAATTCATGTTCTTTTACGCCATTACTGGAAACAGGGCTTAAACGCAACTGCAGCAACAAAGAAGATATGCTTAGTTGAAGGCGATAATGTGGTCTCAAATCGTACTGCACAAAATTCGTTCAAAAGGTTCAACGAAGGCGACATTGACCTTGGAGACAATGCACGTTCAGGCCGACCTATCACCGTAGATTTCGGAGCAATTCGTGAAGCCGTCGAGACAAATCTGTCAATAAGTACTCGCAGATTGTCGGCCGAACTCGATATTCCTCAAACATCCATTGTACAATACCTTCACGCTCTTGACAATGTCAATAGACGATGTCGAGAAGTGCCTCATGAATTGACACAAATTCAAGCCGAAAAGCGTTTCAAAACTTGTCAAAAATTGCTTGAAGATCCGCGCGATGACCGTTTCATCCGTCGAATTGTAACTTGCGATGAAAATTGGGTTTACTTCAGTAATCCAGGCCAACAAAATCAATGGTTGGACCCCGGAAAAATGGTGAAACCGGTAGTGAAACGAGATCGTTTCTCAAGGAAGGCACTTTTGTGTGTTTGGTGGAATTTCGAAGGCGTGATTCACATCGAGCTGGTTCCAAATGGTCGTACTATCAACGCTGACCTTTACTGCGCCCAACTTGATCGAATGTATGCGGCACTTGGCGAGAAATATCCCGCTTTGATCAATCGAAAGCGAGTTCTTCTACAACAGGACAATGCAAAACCGCTCACCGCCAAACAAACAAAGGAAAAAATCAAAAATCTCAACGCCTTTGAACTTATTCCACATCCGGCGTATGTTCCAGATCTTGCCCCATCCGACTATCACCTTTTCCGCTCTATGGTACACTTTCTTCGTGGTCGCAGCTTCAAAAATCTGGCCGAAGTCGAAAACGGGTGTCACCAGTTCTTCGCTTCTAAGAACAAGGATTGGTACCGCAGCGAGATCGCACAACTTGCCCATAGATGGGTTCAAGCTATAGATTCAAATGGCCTTTACTTTGAAACTTAAATGTTTTTTATTTGTTGTAAAATTATGTTTAAATTTTTAATAAAAAATACGAAAAGACTTTGGTTCACCCTAATATATAAAATAAGCGTAAAACCATTATTCGATTAATTAAATAAAATTTATCTCTATAATAATGTTAAATATAATTCTTGAAATAATCCTAAATAATTTGTGTTGCTACTGCTGATTCTAAATAAATCATTGTCTCTCAAAATTTTACAATCCTCAGCTTTAGGTAAAATTTTACTCTCATGAAGGAAATTAATCGTAACATCAGATGGTTCTACAAAGTCAGTAATCAAGTTTTTAATTCTTGATCAATTCATTTCTATGTGAAATCCAAAAACTTTAAGCTGCATATTGTAACTGTATACTAAAAGTTTCAATTTTGACTAAATAATCTAAAAATAATGAAAAAACATTTCAAATACATTTCAGAATCGTGCATGTTAATAAGTTGTTTTCTGTTGATTAATATTTTTCTTTCAAATCAGAACAAAACATTTAAATTGATTCTAAATAGAATTTCATCAACTTTGTAAATTAAATATACTGGTATATAAAACGCCTGTAAAATATGTTAATTTGATTTAAATTATATTATAAGATAATTGTTGGGAGCTTTGTTGAGTTCATAAAATTTTTGAAGTTACAATCTTATCAAATTAATAATTAAACAATTACATTCCGTAAAATATTGTTATAGATATGTTAAAATAAGATTTTCAGAAATTTAATGTAAAAATAATTTATGTAAGAAATAAAATAAATTTTACGGTAGGTTTATTAAAAGATTTTTGCAAAGATTTATTATAAAATAAAAAAGTTAATTTCAATTTTGATGAAAATATTTAATTTAAATAAAATCAAAAGTAATATAAAATTTAATATTTTATTTGCCAAATGAAGATAAACTAAAATATTTTTTGGTAACTTTTATTTTACACGATTAAATCGAAGTAAATTAAAAATGTAATTGTAATTTTATTTTGGAAATTGTAATTGGAATTAAAATATAATTGTAAAACAATTAAATCGAATTAAATGAAACTGCGGTTTTAATTTTATTTTGGAAAACGTAATTATTATGGAAATATAATTTTATTTTTATGTAAAAAAGGAGTAATTTAAAAGTTGTTAAAGTAAACGAAATTGCGATTTTAAATTCTTTTTTCAAAATATTATTTTACTAAATCCAAAGTAATTTTTAAAACTATTATGAAAACGAAATGAAAAATGCTATTGTATAGAATTGGGAAATGTAATTGAGAAACAGGTAAATTTAATTGTACAATAAAATTTAAATTTAATAAAACACGCAACAAAATTTTGTGACAAAATTTTAATAAATTCAGTTTATAATTTTTTATTAAAAAACAGTATAGAATTTTAATTCTTAAAAATACAATAACATATTTATATTTATATCAATTCTTATTTATAATGGTTTGTGTAAAAAGAAAGTGCAAAAGTTCCTCGGAAATATTTGTTTAAAAAAACTTAAATTGTGGTAGAAATAAAGTTTTGTGTTAATGACAATGTCTTGTGATCAAGACCCCAATAATAATTTGCTTATTAATTTTAGAATCGGATTCAACCAATTATATTGTTTTTGTATTAATCGGAATTATTTTGGCTCTTTCAATTGGCATATTAATTTATACGAGGCAAGAAATACTATTGTTACTAAAGTAATTTATATATTCAATCAAAATAAAAGATTAACATTCAAATTAGAAGTAAAACGAAGGCTAATTTAGGGAATCCTCTCAACGAAAGGTTAAAATTTTATTATAACTGTTTAAATATATAATTTCCGTATTTATATAATTTCAGTAAATCGGATGTTACAGAAATCCCTCTTCAATCTAACTTGAATCAGTATAATTTCAATAATCAATATAATTTCCGTATTTATATAATTTCAGTAAATCGGATGTTACAGAAATCCCTCTTCAATCTAACTTGAATAAGTATAATTTCAATAATCAATATAATTTCCGTATTTATATAATTTCAGTAAATCGGATGTTACAGAAATCTCTCTTCAGTCTAACTTTAATCAGTATTGTTTTGCTTTTTAATTTTTTTCAAATGTTAAATGTTAAAAATATAATTTTCCTATTATATGATATGCGGACATAACTCTACTTGGCCATAGTAATTTTTTTGGTTATCTTTTTTCAAAGGGAAAATTTTCTACTACATTTTTTAATAAATTTATTAAATAATTAGTCACTATTTAATATCAAAATGAAGTTGTAAAAATTTTTTGTTTCAAATTTTCCTTTCTACAAAAGATTTACATAGTTAACCCTACAATGCGCAATTTTTTTAATTATCATAAATATATGTAACACACGCGGCCAGTATTACAAACTGAACTGTCATTTTTGTTGACAAAATATATTGCATCTATGACTTTATGGGCAGTTATCATTCCATAGACAATGTTTTTGGTTCACAGTATGTAAACACTCAAAGAATATCTCGTGATTAAAAGATATTGAGGTAAAATATGGTTGATATAAATATGAATCACGGCGCATTGTAGGGTTAATAATAACATAATAAATTTATTTAAAAAACTATTAATTCCATGGAAACATATATATATATATATATATATATATATATATATAGAAAGCAAGCTAATACATAGCATGGAAAAAATCAAAAAAATTTCTAATTAATACAGTTGAAAAATTTGTGGATAATCGTAAAACGTTTTCTGCAAAATGTTTCTTTTGATTAATCACTGATCATTTTTTTATTATTATTTAATGTCATTGAGATGGAGTAAGTGTGCAAAGTTTGGAGAAATTTGTGTTTTGTATCTTTGGCAAAACTCATTATTATCATTAATTAAATCATCCATTTAATTTTGAGATCGCATTTTTCCAGTTAGTCCTTTATGATTAGATCTGGGACAGAAACCAACTCGAATCCGTTTTTAATCATACAAATCACAGTATAACGCAAAAGTACACTTTCTAGCGACGCGAGATCTCTATTGAAATAATATTCCCGATCCTTTGCACTATGCATAACGTTATCGATTCGCATTTGGCTTAATAATTTTTCGGTTTTTAAAGCAGTCAAGGAGAACTTATTTACATGATTGAATACTCCCTCAACGACTCTGAAATCGATTTATTTACGGATCGGTGTCGTTAGATAAAGAGGATTCAGTAAATCATTTAACAAATTGAAAATATCGTTTCTCAAACGCAAATTTCAATTGGAAAATTTAGTTAAATATTCGTAGAATCGATACAAAAAAACATTTTCATTTCGTTATAAAAGTCGATTTGGGATATTTGTGCGATCGATTTTTTTATCAATGAGACTTTTTAAATTACGATTTAACCAATAAATTGCACGTTTTCTATTTATCGATTTATCAAACACAAGATTTATGAGCACAGGAAGCCATAATTTGTCGCATAAAAGAGCTTCGGTCGTAACAGTAGCCGATACAGACGAAGAAGAAAGGAGTTTTAAAAACATATCTTTTTTAGTTAAATGAAATATTTCATGTTGAGAGGAGAAGTGACTTAGAACGCCCAAGACATTGATATCGATTACTTTTAAATTAAGCATACAAATAATTATCAATTTTTCTAACAATTCGTCGTTATCGGTTGTGAAATTAGCGATAATTTCTAATAGTTCCGAATGGCATATTTCACTCCTTTCCAAAGAGAGTTTTTGAGAGATTATTTGTAACATTTTGAAAACGTTCTCAATCAATTTAGCATATCAAATTACGTGAGATATTTTTATCAAAATGTCTTTCAATTTCTTTGAATTAGATAAATATTTTAAATTGTTTGAATGTGTAAATGTAATAATGTTGTATGTTGATTTAAGTATGTTGAATTTAGAAGGTGATTCTTCCACCCAGATGGAAATTGGTATTTTTTTATTTAAATTTAAAGTGACTGACTATTTGAACACAATTAAAATAATCATTTTATAAGTTCATATTTTTAATTTAACAATTAAAATAAGTTTAATATTTTTGGTAAAATTTCAATTAAATGCATTTTTAATAATTTGATGAAATTTTTATTATTTTGGGATTTTTTGAGAAATGATAAAATTTATTATTTTAATTAATATTAATTAATATATTTAAAAAAATAACTTAAAAAAATTGTTCGAATAATCATGATTAAAAATAGAAATAAGAAAACCAATTAGAATGATGACAAACGATGAAAGACTTTCTGAGAGTCATAATGACTCTAAATGTGATTGAAATAAAAATTCAAACGAGACTTGTCTAAATGTTCTTAATAAACACAATGCCCGATGTCTTTCAAAAACCAATCAATTATTTTTTTCACAATATATCAAACACATGAATTTGAATGGGTCAATCCGATTCTTTTGGATTTCATTTTAGAAAATATTTTCAAATTGATTTTTATCATTTTCGGTATTGTGAGCGAGTTATAAATATCAAATATGAATCATAAACTTTTTATTTATTTTAATTTATTTAATTACTTGATATTATAATTGTTGGGTTCTTGATCAATATTGTAATTCATTAACACCAAAAATTTATTAATAACACAATTAACAATTATTCAAACAATTTTTAGTTAACAATTTTTCTTTTAATAAAAAATTGTTGTCGAGAAACTTTTTCGTTTTCTTTTTGACCAGATTTTTTATATAAAAATATGAAATTATAAATATAAATAAACTGATAAATTATTTTTAAATTGAAAAAATTTTATTCTATTTATTCTGAAAATTTACATTTCACTATTTATAAATTAAAACCAACATAATTTTTAGTCATATTTTTACTAAATTAACCATAATGATTTTTTATTATTTTAAAATTAGTTTAATGTTATTTCTTTTTTTTTGAAACATTAATAAAGATTTTAATGTTTTTTTATTATCAATATTTCCGTTTAAAAGAATTTTTTTACTTACAATTATTTTAAATACCATACAAATTTTAGATACGATGTAAATACAGCAAATAATTTACAATATTCAAATTTTTATTATTATTACTGTGAGGAATATTTTAAATTTGGTATGTTGAAATTGGTTTGTTGAATTTTGTATGTTGAGTTTAGTATTTGGAAATGTGTTTCTCCCAGCCAGATGGAAAATTGATATTTTAGATGTTCACGATAAATAATTATTCGAGTATAATTTATATTTTAAAGTACATCATAAGATATTTAAAAACATTAAAAATATTAAATCTTTTCAAAATCTTCATATTAAAATTTAAATAAAATAAATAGTTTTAACTAAGTTTTGAATTAATTAAATGTTCTTTCTTTACATAAAATAATGTTTAAATAAAATTAATATGTAAATAAAAATTGATACTAAAACTACAAAATTAGAACTTTAAAAATAAAATCAGAAAATAATGAAATAATTGTTCGAATAATTGTTTATTAAAAAACATTAACAAAAAATTATCAATTTAGAACGATGACGATTGACGAGAGTTTTTCTGAGAGTTGTCCAAAAGACAATTCTGATTGTAATGAGAATAAAAGTTTGAAAACCCATCTTGGTGTTCTTAATAATTATGATACATTAATGATAAAAGTCTTAATATTTATTTCTATTTACGAAAACTGTTTATTTATTAAATCTTTAATTTGTAGAATTTCAACCTGACTTTAAAATTTAAAATTATATGTTTTTTATTTTTAAGAATAACTTTTAAAATTAGTACAACATAATTATCCTTGTCTATATATTTCTTTTAAATCAATTATTTAAAAATCCATTATTTCTGAATTAATTTCATTCTAAGTTTTTTACTCTACAATTAAAATTTGATTATTTACGAAAATAACTTTTTTAAATTCATTAAGATATATATTTTTTTACTTAAAATTGCTTTAAAAACTTTTGATTTTAAATATTTAATTATTTAGAAATTCTTTATAAAAATTAATTGTTTCAAAAATTTGGAAATTGAGCCGGCCTTCACAATAATAAAATTACGAAAATGGATTCAAGTCAGTTACAAAGGAAATCACTACGCGAACTATTTGATTGACTAAAAAGTCTTCAAATATAGGTTTCTAAATTCCATGGAAATCATGTTAATATAATGTATGGAAAAAATAGATAAGTAGTTTAAAGATCAATTCGTTGCAAAAAATTGCCCCCAGTCTATCTCTGGATGTAAAAATAAAATTTAAATTTAAAATAAGTGGTCGGCTGGCAGTCGGTATTGTAGGTGCGGCTCTTCTTTTGTATCGTCATTTGTCTGTATCCTCGGCATACTCACAGTTGCGTCCGGTAACTTAGAGTTGGATTGGTTTGATGTCGGCTCTTCCTCGTTCTCTCTTTCCAAGTTCTCTTCTCTCTGAGCATTGGATGTTGGCGGTTCTTGGTGATTCTTCTGAATGTGAATCCTTAGGAATCCAGCAGTTTTATATTCCTTCGGGCAATGTTGGCATTGGTAGTTTCCTTTCTTCTGACGTGGCTGGGCTTTCTTCTCTCTTTGTTTTCGCGGGATTGGGTCTGCTCCATCGTGATCTCTTCTGAGATGCCTGTTCAATTTCTTCACTTCTGCATACTGTCTATGACAAGCATCCATCGGGCAGCTGTGTTCTTTCAAACGAGGTAACAACAGTCTCAGTGTTTTCTGGCCCCACTCCTTTAAATTCTTCTCAGTCGGAATATCTTCTCGATCTTTCCATCCATCTTCAGTAGATTCTCCTGCAAAATGTCTTAAATTCCCCGAAACTGTACTCGACTCCAAAGAGCCAGTGAGTGTCCACTCTGAGACATTCTACCAGATGTTGCTTTCTCCGACCGCTGATCTTCTTCCCTCCGATGAGTTCACATTCACTGATCTGTTTGACGTTCTCCGGGCAGTCTCCTAAATCGATTTTCAAATTGTGGATGATTCTTCTCTGCGCAATGATATCCGTTGGGCTTTGCAGTCCAATAGATATCTCATCCATCCTGATTCTTTCAGCTTTTGATGCCCCCAGAGTTCGCCGAGTGCACAGATTGTGAAATGCTTTCAAATTTTTCACGTGTGCTTTGTTTGTTCTCCAGTTTTCACAGCTGTAGTAAACCACCGGGAATACACAGCTGTTAATTATGTTCTTCTTGTTCCGGAGAGACAGTTTGTTGTTCTTCAACACTGGTCTGATCGTTCGTAGTTTTGCTGTTCCTTTCTGAATCCTGGACTTGATGTTCGTACCTGAGTTTCCCCTACACTCAATTATCGATCCAAGGTAGCAGACTTCGTCCACCCATTCAATTCCTGCATTCAACTCGTCCCTTGCCGTAATGTATTTTGCTCCATTGAGATTCAGGATCTTCGTTTTCCCAATGTTGATTTTAAGCCCCATATTCTAGAATGCAGTGTTGAGACACGTGAGATTTCTTTCGATGTTTCCAAAGTTATCGTCCAGTAAGCACAGGTCGTCTGCATAAGGAAGCCTGTTCACGGTCAGCTCTTCACCATTGTAGTTCAGTTTCACAACACCTGATAGTCCCTCTTTGATTGCGGTCTTAATTACATGATCAAAGACAAGATTGAATAATAGAGGTCCAAATACGCAATCTTGGCGGACTCCTTTGCAATCTATTTGCAATGATTCGGACCATGATCTTTCCTCCTAGATCAAGTAGGAATATTCCTCTTGTTTAGTTCCTTCTTGGATCTCTTTCCTTTGTATAGGATCACCACCTTCGCCATTTTCCAAGCCTCCGGGAATTCCGCTCTTCCCTCCCATATGTCCACGAAACATTGCAGGATCTTTTCAGTTAACAGGAGACCGCCCCACTTATATAGTTCTGGAATGATACCGTTGTTTGCAGCAGATGTACCGTTCTTCAGTTGCCTAATAGCGGTACTTACTTCTTCTATGTCCGGTGAGTAATCGATGTCTAGTGTTTGGCTCTGCTCGATATCCACGATATAATCTCTTTCGCTCTTCTTGAATAGATGTGAGAAGTGCTCTGCTAACACTTCGTCCTTCACACTGCTCCACACAGTACATAGAGAGGATTCCTTCGTTTCACTATTGCAGAGGACTCTGAGTTCCGTGTATAACTCAGAGGTGTTGCCCATACATTCTTTATTGAGAATACCTTCTATTTCTTGTCCGATTGTTTCAATCTCTTTTCCACTTCCTTAGATGCCGCAAGGTGTTCAATCTTGAAGCCTTCCATATTGAATATGTTCTTTCACATCTATTCTGAATGTACTTCTTCCTCCGTTTCCATATCTCCTGCAGTAGTGGTTTCAGTTCTTCTAGGTGCCCTTTTATTAAGCCGGATTTTCTTCTTTCGGTATCTTTACGTGGTCTTTAAGATGACCTTTTCCAAGTCATCCCAACTCTCGACATTCGGATAAGCCTGCCCTATGTCACTACTGATGGCCACTTTGTTGTTTTACAAGAGAATCTGTCAATTTTCCCTTTACATTTCTTCTTTCTAGCGTTTGCTAACTTGAGTATCTTATTGTTGTTGGCGATCCATATCGTTAACACGACTAAATCGTGGTCTGAGCCGTAGTCAAAGTTTGGATAACTTTTGACGTTACTTATTCTGTTTGATCTGCTCTTTTGCGACAGGAATAAGTCCAATAATAGCCTTTTATTCGTTGCTTGGTGTGTCCAGTTAGTTCGTTGCTCCAACTTGTGTTTGTAGAAGGTGTTCTCTACTCGTAAGTTGCACGTGTCGGCCAGATCTATTAATAGACCTCTGTTTTCTGATGTTACTGTTGAACTAGTGTAACACCAAACTGTTTTACCATTTTCCTCCGTCCGATTAAGTCGAAATCGATAGTTGAAGTCGCCTCCAACTATCAATTCGAATTTTCTCTTCTCAGCTTCAGCCGTCGCCCTTTCTACATGTTCTTGCAATGATGCAAAGAACTCCTCCTTTTCCTCACTTGAGTATCCGCTGTCAGTCGGAATGTATACCCCCATCAATGTGATCGATCTTTGGGGTATGTGACAGAGGAAAACTCTCTCGCTGACCGCTTCGAATTCGATATTCATAGAATCTTCTGATTTTACCATCATGGCTACGCCTCTTTCTCTTGTGCTGCTCGTACTGCCACTATGATATACAGTGCGTCTCTGTGAGTATTCACATATCGATTTTAAGTTTTTCAAAGATACTGGAGTTATTAAGTATCTTTTCGTCGGTCAAGCCTCTAACATTCCAAGTTCCAATCCTCAGTCCACTGCAAGTTGAATTCTTAACGAGGGATTCCCTTCTCGGGAGCCTGCCAGACCCATAGTTTGAGTTGAATCATGTAAAAATTATCTCACTATTCAAATTTTGTGCTTCGAATCATCGTTAATTTTAATTGTAAGATTGAATCATTCTGTATCGAAAAATTGTTTTACTCAATTGAATCAATTTTTTGTCAAATCTATTTGCTAAAGTTAATTTTAATTATTGATGAACGATTTTCGAAATAATTATATTTTGAAAATTTGCTACAATTGTTATATTAAAAATTCAAATATTTTTTTGACTTTTAAATATAAAAATGTATGATGGTGTACTATTCAAACATTCCAATTTGAAAACGGAGCCAGCACACCGGAACCGCGCCCATATTCTTTACAATGAGCACGCTTGCATTAACCGTCTGATCTCCGGGGCAACTCAGGTATCTGGAGGAACACATTGTCTATAAGTAGTTAATTGAAATCTATGTTTTTATTTTGCTTTTAGAGCACTATTATAACTCAATGTACATATATATTATTGTAGATTTAAATTAGATGATCTAAATAGATCAGTTGAAACATTCATGAATGATTTTAATATTGGAAATGAAAACGTCCTTTTAGTTAATGAATTTAAAGTATATTTTATTTAAATAGATTTATTCCTTTAAATATGTTTGTTAGCTAATTTCCAAAATATCTTTATCGTTTTATAAAAAAAGTATGTTCACATCATTCATTGCGGAGTTACCAGAAAATCTGAAGAAGAACCGCTACAAAAATATGCTTCCATGTAAGACTGAATATTATATTTTTTACATTATTATTTCTTCATAATGTATCAAAAAATTAAGATGTGTTTTACAGACTTAAATGTTTGCGAAAATAATAAATTTTTTATTGGAAATAATATAATATATTTTAAATTGTAAACAAATTTGGAACCATATGCACCCACAGGAATTATTTCCAGGGAGCAAAATAAAACCTTTCTGAAGGTAGAATTTTTCTAGGGGTGGGGGGGGGGCAAAATAAGAAACTTTGACTTGGTAAATTATTTTGAAAATAGCGATTTATTTATTTATTCAGTTTTGTTCTCATCAAATAACGCTTTATTTCCAATGAAACCCTGGAATCCCTCATGGAAGAGTTTGATGATTTCCAGTATTGTCCCTCTTATCCCTAGTTGCTTTAAACAATCCCAGAGCGACTCCAGAGGGACACTGTCGAATGCTTTTTCTAAGTCAATGAATATGACAAAGGTGTGCACATTTTTGTACCTAACTTCTTCCTGTATTTTCCTTAAGATACAGATAGCTTGTCGGGTTACTCTACCTGGCCGGAATCCGATAATAATTGTTCCTAAATAAGTTTTTGTACACCATTTATTTTTCCGGACATCACAGAGCAAAATCTTTATGAAAATAAGCTTTAATTCCTTGTTATTCATTTATTTGATTATTAATCTATTTTCTGAATGTAATTTTCTCAATTTATTTATTTAAGATATTTTAGTATTTTAACAACAAACATCTTTTAAGCATGGCAAGAAAGTTTTTTCCGTTACTCTCCCCTTCTAAATAAGAAAGAAAATTACCATTCTGATGCTATTTTTTTGTTAATTCATGTTTATAAATATTTTTTGGCAAAATAATCAATCGATATATATATATATATATA
>MQRK01213478.1:5962-18678 GCA_001938485.1 Girardia tigrina | reverse complement strand
AACCTCATCCATTTCAAAAGATGAGTTTTCTGTTCTACAAAAGGGTTTTGATTCACATTACGAACGACAGTTTTGTGAATTCTACTAATAAGACACTACAACCCATCAATTAACATTCAGAATGGGCAAAGTAAAGTTATTTCAATACTTAAAATTTTTAATTAAAATATTTTTTGCCATTATTATCCAATAATATTTTCATAAATAATAATGTTTAATTTCTTTGTTACCTTTTAAAGTAAATTATATCCAATAAAATTGTATTAAAATTTTATTATTCAAACAATTCAATATTCATTTACTAAATATCCGAAAATTGCTGATGATGATGTATGTAAACATCGAAACATTTCCAATAATTATATAAAAAAACTTTAATGAAATTATATTTTCGAAATACAAAACAATTCACAAGACTATATATATATATAGAAAGTAAGCTAATAAAAAGAATGGAAAAAAAGGAGATATAGGAAATGCTTATTAAATTTTTTATATTCATTATTCAGTAAAAAGCAAATAAAACTGTACTCTTCGAATGTTGATAACAAATTAGACCAAATGCGTTTGACTAGTTCTCGCTCGTAACCATCTGATCAAATGAACATAAGAATAAGGTAGTAAATGGTAAGTTGAATAGCTTAATATGGGAAAAACAAAGTAGTACAGATCAAATTAATTAAAATTATATGAAAATAAATTTGTATTATAAGATTAACATATTTGTAAAGAAAGTTGTGTAAATTTTTAGTCTTATGAATTGAGGACAACCGTTTTTAAGAATCAGTTTTATTTAGTAATAATTATTAACTGTCTTAATGATCAATGCTTTGACTATTTTAATGTAAATATTTAACCTATCATTTAGGGAAATAGTCCTTAAATAACTTATAATTCAATGTTGATTGTGAAATTAATGGGAGCACATGACAGTTTAAAATATTGTATAGGAAGTAAAATATCTCTTTTGTCACAAAAAAGGCTCTCAAGAATACTGAAATGAACTTGAATAAACCCTTACATCCTTATGAGGCGGGTAGCGACAACCAATCATGACTCTTCTCAATAATAAATGTTTTTTATTTATGATAAGACTAAATGAATCACTACTTTTAATCACAATTTTTTTAAATAATTAACATTCAAAGATAAATTTGATTTATGAATCATTTGAGGCAACTTGATCAACTATTTTAATCACTGAACTTACTCATAATAAAAAGAATCATATATATATATATATATCAATTTTTAGATTTCTAAAATTAATTGATTTGTTTACGATTTTGAAACTATGAAAGAAATCATTTCAAATTTATATGGCAATACTTCCGTATTGTTTTGTACTAATGATATGAAATATTTGAATAATATACCCATTTTTATGAGTTTATAGCAAACTTCATATTCCTATCTTTTAAATTTTCTAAAAAAGGCAGTTAAAGATTATTTGAAATACCTGCTCCCAAACCCTAACCTAACCATTTCTCAAACACCTAATCTTTATCCCAGTCATATAATATTATTTCGGAGCAGTAAGGAAATAAGTCCCTTTTTATTAATGATTTTTTTAATTAACCCTTTAAAAATAGTCACTTTCAGTTAATAACAAAGTTTCAGCAATTTAGTCAATTTTATATTAAAATATACAATCTAAAATTAAATGACCTGATAAATTTGAGAAAAAAAGTTTAAAATATACCTTTTATTTTATTCTAAAACAGTCTAAATTATGAATAAATAACTTTTCACCCTATACATTCCACACTTACTCAGGGCAATACATATCTTATATACGCTTAATTTTCTTTCTCTTTTAAAATGACGAATTATATTGGATAAATATCCCCAATCTATTTGATCTGTGTCGTTTATCATAGTTTGGAGATCGAAAAAAAACAAAAACCATGAAAAATTCAAAAGATGTTATTGTATTTTGTCTGGAAAACCGCATTATCTAATCAAAGATTATGTCCGGACTCACATAAATTGCATTATAGATCATGTGCTCATCAAAATAGAGGCTGTATAAAGCAAACAATCAAAAACGTTACCAAAATGTTGATTATAATAATATAAGAAGTTATTATGGAAGAGTCAAAAGAGACTAAAGAAAAATTAAGTTTGGAAAAAAATTAAATGTACATACGAAATAAATATAAAAAATGACTTATTACTTACAAAAATCATTTTCCATAAAAAACGATGCATAAATAATCCATTTATTCCATGTAAATTTGTTATTGAATGTCGTTTTCAGGTCATGGCTTGAAGTTTTTAGTGGGAGCTTGGATCACAACAAATATCATTCTTTTATCACATTGATTTTGCTCTATCAGGTCAACTTTTTGAGATACAGCCATAGGCCTACCTAGCATATATATATAATTATATATATAATGTATATCCTTCACAAAGGGAACCAGTTCGCCTAAATCCCTCTTGCTCATTCCACAACTCTTAAAGAGAAATGTGAAGAAGTGAAGTACTTGCTCGACAAAACCCAATATGAGCAGCACAAATGGATGATCTGCGTCTACCTAAAGATGGTGAACTTTCTACTTCGTCAGCAATTCGGGTTCATGAAGTTCATACTAGCCATCTAGTATTCTGACCGACCGGGGTAGACAATTCCAGAATGCATTTATAAGCCAGAGTTTGGAACAATTACAGATAAAACAAAAATTTAGCTCACTCTATCCATATCATTCGAATGGTTTGGTACAACGGGTGATAAGAATAGTAAGAGATATGAACGCGACATTATTGAAAGGTAAATGTACAGTGAAAAATTGCGATGAATTGTTGCCTCGGATTGAATTCAGTCTCAATGCAACTTTGCAAGATTCGAATAAATTTTCACCTTTCGAGATCGTTTATGGTCGGAAAATAAACATCAATTCGGTGTCTGGAACGAAAACTTAGTACAAGGATCAGATCACTGAAGAGGGTTCGAGACAATGCAGATGCAGCAGCTGAGAAAATGATGATGTACCAAAAGAAAGTCGAGGAAAGAGATATTTCACAGAGGGAGAGATGGTACTCGTCCGGGTGGACCCTACAAACAGGAACAAGAACGATTTACAATACGCAGGACCACACAAGATCCTCAGGTTCATTTCGCCACACCAGGTTTAAATTCAATTTTCAAATGGGACGAAAAGAAGGCACATTGAATGACTCAAACACTGTTCTTGAAGAGGGGGAGAGTTATGTGTAATTGATTAATTGTTAAATATTGTTTTGTTTAAATAATATATTTTGTTTGTAATCGGAATTTGACTTATGGATTTTAAAGAATCTAAAAACGTAACTATAACTTTGGATATTATTAATAAATTGTTACTTATTATTACTTAATTACTTGTTACCAATTATTATAATTATTTGACATATTTAGTAACTGAATTGAGATCTATGTTACTTCTAATTTAATTTTAATAATCATCTAATATTTAGTGTAGGAAAAACTAGATATTCATAAGAAATTAAAAGTGATATCTGTCGAACCTCTCTTTAGCGGAAAACCCTATTTAAATACAAATGCTTAAAGACCCGGTAAATTTTATAGTCGCGCAAACGGCAAATAACAATTGATCAAACTTTAAATCGTTGTTATTGAGTGGGAATTTTGATAATACTGTATGGTATTTCCGTAGTCTAAAGAATCTTGTGAAATGAAATTGTGCGAACAAGGCATTTTATAAAGCATTTTGGCTTGTTGACTAAACCTCTCCCCTTAAACGAAATTTATTCCCATCTGAAAAATATTTTTAATATTGAATTGTATTTTTATATTTTCAGATATTTTTTCCAAGCTCATTAAATCTTTAATTTTTTTCGAGAAACTCCAAAGGTCAATAAACAGCTTATTAATGAGCCATATCCCATGAAAATCCTTTCTGAACTCTATAAACAATTACTCATATTACAGAATAACTATAAAGTAAATGATTCTGATTTTCAATCTTCGTGTCTTTGAAATGTTTTTTCTATGGTTTCACCATAACAGATAGACCTAAACTAATATCGCATCTTCGAAGAAAGATTTGATCCATTTTAATTTGATATTATTAACATGCTTATCTTAACTAATTTGATATGTTTATGTATTAATATATTGGTAACAAATCTTGCAAACGATTTTTCGCAAATTTGTGATCCGAACAAGGTGCACAAATCTGTCTTCGCGATGAAAACCCTTGAAAGAAATCAAATATATACAAGGGCGGATCCAAGGGGTGGGGTAAAGGGTGTAATTACTCCCCCTGGATCTGCCCTTGCCTTTAAACCTACCTGAGTTATATGCAATGAAACAAGAAGCTCAGGCTCGGTAGAACCCATTTGATCATTTGTCTGATGGAGATTTTGATGATTCATAAACAATTTTTGTCGTGTGTTTATTTAGTACAGAGTTTGGCATTCAAATCCGTCTTTTTTGAATTAAAATTCTTGTTTTTTTTGCATTCAAATTATCCCCTCTTAAATCTCAAATATAAACATAGAACATCGTAGCGGGATTGCAGGCTTTGGCAAACAAAACAAAAATTTATTGGTTCCCAAAGTTTCGTTGTTTAATTATAACTTTCTCATGAGTTCCATAATCTAATGAGCTATAAGGTCATAAGTTGACTTACAAAAGTACAATAAGGGTACAAAAGAACTCTGGCTTATCGACGCCAAAACACCGTACGATACACTTAAAACTCTAAAAAAAGCAAGAAAAGACAATGAGACTAAACCTAAAAAGCTGAAAGAGGAGGCCAAAAGCACCACAGTTCGTCTGTGTACCTTTATAGTGGGTTGCTTTGGTTCCTGACTGAGTGAAAATGAAACAATACTGAAAGCAGTAAAGCTCTCAGAGATGACAACAAAAATGTGAGACGAATTTTTATTGTCTCCAATGTGGAATGGTCAGTGGAACCCCCATACGTCAAATGCAGCGACTGTTGCTCTTGCAACGGTTGCGGCAGATGCACGACTAGAAGGATAGACGGAGAAAGGGCGAGTAATGCACTCCAATGAGCAACTCTAGCGCAGTGTTCACCTGTTATTCGAGGAAAACGATAAGTATTCATAACAGGAATGTAGTTTTTTTATATAATTTTAATAATTTTATTTATCAAAAAATTACCGCCCCCCAGGCTTGTCCCTTGAATCCGCCCTTGAATATATACTAACTAAATGAATAACAACTCATTTTCTTCAAAAAGGTGTTTTTGCGAATAATAACAAATGTATTTATAAATTAAATATTTTTAAATATACTGCTAATTTAAAATTTGTAATTAAAATTATTTTTTCTATTTATTTACTTTACGTTTTGAATTTTTGATATTTTTTCTTAATAAATATATTTTGGGATTGCTTGTTATCAAGGGTGGATGGCCTGGGGGGTAATATTTTGATTAATAAAATTACTAAAATTATATAAAAAACCACATTCCTGTTATGAATACTTATTGTTATCCTCGTATAACAGGCGAACACTATGAGTTGGTGTTGCTCATTGAAGTACATTCTTCACCCCTTCTCTGTCTGCCCTTCTACTGGCGCATATGTCACTAAGATTGTAAGATTGATTTTTCTCAAAAATCGGCATCACCGCATTATGTCGACCAATAATCATCGGACTATTTCTTTTGCAGAGACACAAGACATATATCGCTGTCTCTGTACCTTTGCTGCACGCTCGGCAGAATGTTTAATTGCGTGGTTTTTCTCGGTTTTTAATTAGTTTGGTGACTGTTTGTACGTACAAAGTGAAAGAATAGTCATTCTTCGTTTATAATGTTTTCATTGTACATAGCATCAACACTATCCTTGTTGTCTGCAATTGCAATTGCAAATATTCCAGCCCTCGTTTGTTTGCTCCCCTTTGTGAATTTTAGTATTGCATATAAACGATGGAGGTAAGAGAAGATTGAGTGGATGTGAGTTTTAGAAACTAATACAGACTCGGTTATGTTGTTGATCTTTAAACAGATTCCAAGTTCGTTAAAGGTGAACTTGCTCCCAAGCCAATAGAATCGAGATATTTAACTGAGTTGCGAATCTTTGTCAATCCCGATTTGTATTCGTTCTCTCTGTGTCCAGTCTCAATCTGTTTTCTTGTACTTATCTTGAATTTTCGCTAAATTAATTAGTGTTAAGTCCTGAAATGTCAAGTCCGAACCATTGAGATTTCGAAATGCTTGCACTATCGCATTGTATATTCGTCTCTCATTGACACAAATCCAAGTCGTCCAAGATCTTTATCTACATACAACTGCTCGTTGGAGGAGTTTTGGACTGTGTCAAATATTTTTTTCAATAATTGTTTGAGATCGGCACCCAGGTTTCTCTTAAGAACTTACTTTTTTTTACGTAGTGCCCGTAATTTGTTAGTTCCCAAAGAGAAAAATATTGATCTTTATTAAAAGATAGCAAACTAATTTTTGCAAAACGTCGACGCATCTACACTCAAATACCTTTAAACAATTTACACAAATATAAAGATATCTTAATAAAAATCGAATTAAAATTCTTTGGCAGTTTTATAAATTTAAACTGCATTAATTCGCAAAACAAAATAATTTCTAAATAGTTTGACTAGATCGAAAATTCTAAAGAATAATTATGATTATAAAACAAATTAAGAAAAATGCATATTTTAAGAAAATATGCCTTTGGATCGGGCTGTGAAGACCAGCAACCGTTTCTCGTGCGGGAAGTATCGGCCGATTCGATGTCGACTGGCCCTCGACAAACAACAGTCATTGGTCCGACTCGCCGCGACTTCCCGAAACGCGAACTTGTTCTCGTTGCCGCTATGATAGCTCCAGACTGTTTACGATCGAACAAGTTCGCTGACTGTCAATTCAAAAGCACGACTGGGGTGACTGCATGTGTCTGTCGGGCACCGCCGAAGTGTGTAAGGCGGTGGGGTTTGCAGACCAGTCGTTTCGAGTCGGTGTTGTGGTCGATGTGCATCAGTTCTCCGTTGATCAGTGAAATCCGCAAACGGCTGTCCGTGCGATTGCTCTATTCACACGACTCCGGTCAATTCGACAGGCGAGTTCATGTCGGCTCGCAATTCGCCATCGGGTCACACATAACAGCACCTGGCTCGGTTCGACTAGCTCATTATGTTGCGTAGCGGTGCGCTTACGCGGGCACCGCATGAATTTGTGATATTGAAATCGCATATTTTTCAGAGTAATCAAATTATTTTCAATGAGTTTCAAGGCAAAAACCCCATAGTCAACAGATTTTATTTTTTATTTTTCAAAAAAGTGTCCTCACACAAATTATTAAGACAAAATGTAATTTGTTGTTTAATATTCGAATACCACAGGTGTATTTGATTATATCTTTGTTATGAAGAACTTTAAAATATCAATGATTTTCTGAACCCGGGATATTCTACCATTTCCAATTAATTTTCATAAAAGAAAAGAAAGTTTTTGGAAATTATCGGCACCGAAACAAGATTGTAAAAACCAGAATTATCTGAAACATCGATGGATGCCAAACTATTCGAACAAAATGTTTTGAGTCAGGCCGAATAGATGTGTATTTTGGAAGTGATTAAACCGCTCCGAAATACATGCCAAAATGTTCCCCTAAATTGGCGAGTCATTTTGCAACTACAATCACCTCGATTTGACAACTTATTCAAGATTTAGACTTGAAATCTCTGTTCCAAATCGATCAAATGATGGAAAATTACAATTTATTTACAGCAGAACTGAAGAAATTGGCAGTCAGTCGATAGTAAAACCTTATTTCAAGTGGTTCTTTTGTTTGTAAAAAACCTGTAGAATCCCGACAAGCGATATTTTCAGTCGATCTTCGATGTTTCGGCTATTTTCCATTCAAGAATCCAATAGCAATATAAGTTTAGATTTTAAAAGTATTTTTACATTTTATTTTATATATTATTTACAATTAAATATAATTAGATATTTAATTTATAATTACACACTAATTAGAATGCAATATAGAATTTGAGGTTTTTAATATCTCATCTGGTAAAATAAATAATTTATATTAATTTTCTTAATAATTCAATGTCTTTGCAAAAAAAATAATTAATGTTATAAAATTTTAGAAATATTTAATAAAAGAAAAAATGTTTCTTTTGCAAATTACCGAGAGTTTGAATCATTAGTAATGGATTTATTTTTGGAGCCGTTACCACTTTTACCACAAATGAGAATTCTGTCATTAAATAAATAGCATAAAAGAAAAAAAGCGACAGTTGTCATTAATAATTACTTTAGTAATTAATTTATATCTGATTTTTGATGTGTAATCAGAGAAAATTAGTGACATTCATTTCTGTTTTGAGACATTTTGAGTTACAAATAAATTTTATACTATTTCAAAATTAAATTTATAAGTAAAGTTGGACTTGTATTTAGAAATAAATCATCTTAAAAGAATGAAATCCATATCATCAATTTAATTAAAGCGAAAATACTAAATTTTAGATACCTTAATTGTTGGGTGTCTGACGATAGCACCCGACATCACTCATGATACGATCAGTACTGATATTGAAATTTGTCGAGAAGATGCATTTCAATAAATTACAAGCGTTTTTTCAATTCATGTACGCAACGCTTCCAAATGGTGTTCATTTAAACAACGATTTTTTACATTAAATAATTCTGTAAAAATGTGCAATGAAAATAGTGCTGTTGATTTTGTTGATTTATTTGTATTTGTTTTCGTACACAAAAACTGGTGTTACTTTTAGATGTAAAAAATTGTTATTCACGTTGTTCACTATGTTGTTGCTACAAGATATCGTGGCAACTATCAATATTGAGAGTGAAAAGCACCAAAAGGGTGATATAAATCAGGAAGTTTCTTGCTCATTTCTAGAGATGGAGATACTTTCAGTAGAGACAGTCGATTGGGTAAGGTTTTTCAACTTTCTGAGAAGATCGGCGACTGCTGGTTGGCGAGAAGTCATTCACTATTGGGTTATGATCTATAGCGAGAGGAAAGATGACAGCGGTCGTCAAATGGGTTTCCAGTCTGAAAGCGATGTCAAAGCCGGTGACGATGTCCGAGAAAATATAGCAATTGGATACAATTTCCGCAAACGGAGACCGATCAATCAGCGATTTGATCTCGGAGGCAATGAAGAAGGTCGGAAAGGACGACAAAACTCTCTACAAAAGCACGTGAATGCGTGAAATTCGAGTTCCAGGATGCATGAAGCACTACAAGAACAAGCCGCTTGAACTAAAACAACTGAAGCTCGGCTGAAGGTGCATACGGTGAAGGCGCCCGAGTTTGGCGATAATTGGATGGGACATGGCAATCGCAACTGGAGGATCGTGATCGGGAACGAGGTAAACACAAACAAGATCAAGGAGATTAAGCAGCGAGGTGGAAGTCAACTAGAAGAAGGACCGGTAAACTTACGCGTTGAACAACACTCGCTTGGCCATTGAAAAGGGTATCATTCTCAGTGGCGGAGAAACCTATATATGCACATTCGGATTTCACATCAACCTTTTCAAAAAAGGGCTGATAAATCAATATTTTCGAACATTTCTGAAATTCTCAAAAAATGGCTTAAAAATCGGTGCCTAGTGCTTTTTTCGTATATATCTGAAACCCATATGATATATGTATGTTATAGTTTTTTTTCAGCTCCGTAAATAAATATTTTTTTTTAGAATTAAAATTTATTCCAATACTAAAAATACACTTTCTTTCTCACAAGATTATTTTATTTGTCCAACATGTGAGGTAGTGTACACAACTAGTTTTGAAGAATTTTATTGTGACCATAAACAACATCTAGTTCCTTTCACCAAATCAAAAAAGAATATATTTAAAGAAAATATGTCGAAGATAATTCAAGTGAAAATACAAACAAAAATTCCTCAATGTTCATTATACTCATGCTGTGTGGCAAATGTTCACAATCCACAAAATTGTAATGATACAATGCAGAGTTACTATGGATATTTGTTCAATAGATGTGAGTATTACATTTGTCCAGTGTGTCAAAATGCAAGTAGTGGCGACTATAACCATTTTTATGAATGTCACAAGTTCCACTTGATCGCCTTTACAGTGAAGTCTAAGAAGACTATCTTCCAATCATCAGCGTATCCAGTTCTCGCAAGGTTTAGGGTTAAGGTTATGGGTATATATTTTAATATAAAAAATGGATTAGATAATTATTAAATTATAAAAATAATATTGGTCAGAAGTCTGATCCGAACCTACTTCCATAGAGTAGTGTGCGACAAGAAGGTTAACCACGCCGTTGACCACTCGTCCATAGAAACTTACTCATTATTTTCAAATAGGTTTAGGATTAGAGTTCTGGTTCGGGATAGGGTTAGAGTTAGAATTAGGCTTAGTGGTAAGGTTATGGTTATATATTTTAATATCAAAATTGAATGCGGCAATTTTTAAATATTAAAAAAATATTTGCCGTAAGTGGGAGCCAAACTCACCTCTGGAAGACTGAAATGTGAAGCCATAGACCACTTGGCCATACTGAAGCTTTTTTAATATAATTTGTACTCAATTTTGTTGAATTTTATATACATTAAATTCATTTTCAAAATTTACCGACTCTACTCAAAATTCATCACTTTTTCATATAATTTTAGATGTTTTTATAAAAATTATACCAATAATCTATCAATTCGTCAAAATTCATCGATTTTACCCTATTTTTCATCGCTTTTAACCAATTTTTATACTATTATTATTCAAATTTTCACAATTTGAATAATTTTATTTTTAATTTCACAAAATTATAGATCAAACCCAAGAATTATAGATCATTACCCAAGAAAATTGATTCTTATCAAAAATAATCAAAAAATCATCGATTTTGGACTTTTTTCTCTTCTTTTTTATTCAAAAATTTAATAAAATTATAGATCAAACCCAAGAATTATAGATCTTTACCCAAGGATAGATCACTTGGGTCTTGGGTAGTGATCCAAGTACCCCATAATCATACAACTTATATGTGTTTCTCCTTAGGGTTTCAAGTGCATCAGCACTTTTTTGATATTCTGCTTTCTTCTGTCTCTAAAATCGATGTGCATTTTGAGTAAATTTGTACATTATGTTAATTATAGGAAAAATTAATCAATTTATGAAAATTCTAATTGCACATTCAGATAGAGATTCGAAATGTGCATCAAAAACATGATATCGATATTTAACACTAGCACTTTTAAAAAAATTTATGTATTGATTTTTGTACTTTTGCACATGTGTAACATAAAAAGCACTGCGCTAGCACATTAAAAATGTGCAGCACAATGTGCACTATCGATTAACACTTTTAAAATATCGATTAGCACATCTGGGCACTGTGCAGCGATCGATTAGCATTTTTTTCTACGATTACTTTGAAAAGGGACACGGTTGCTATGGCTAAGTTACCATGGCTACAACCACCTTGAATCACTGTATCCGTTGTCAATGATAAATGTCCCTTGGTTACAAACGCTATGGTAATTAAGGCCTTGGTTACCGTTACCAAGGGAACCTGAACCGTTGCTAGGGTGGTCGTAACCGTTACTATGGTGATCGGAATCGTTGCTAAGGTGATCAAAACCGCTGCTATGGTAACCGAACCGTTGCCATGGCGAATGTGACCCCCGGGCGAGTCAATTATCGATTGAAACAGAAGCCCAATTTTCCCACTACCTATGTTGTTCTAAAATATTCTTGTGACTATCTTTCCGCTTTCCACGATGTTTCTTATGCCCTTAGAATGCGAATCCATGTTTTCTTTTGTTTTGTAACATTGTTGCAATAATTGTCGCTTTCATAGTGCGATGAAGTCGTTTCACCTTTCCGTTTGATCGTGGGTGGTATGCTGTCTTTTGAATGAATTTAATGCCCAGCTGTTTGCATAATTTCTGAAATAAAGAACTATTGAACTGAGTATTCTTGTCGGTCATTATTTCTGTCGGAATACCGAATCTAGATATCCAGTTTTCGACCAAGGCTCGTGCTACAATTTTACCCATGATGTTTCTGACCGATAATATCTCTGGCCACGATATCCTGCAATGTATATACTGATGGAAAAATTAATTAAACATTTTAAATTTTTTAAATAACTTTTGTAATGTTTATTACATTCACTCAGAATTTGGAGTAATTGTTAATGATAATATTACACTTCGTAACAATTAACTAAAATGAATTCATGCTTTTATTTATTTAAAACATGTACATTTTATTTTTATTAAACATGTTGAAATGGAAAAATTAATTTATCAAAAACATTTATTTAAACACAAGATGTTAATTTATTAAGTTTCCATTATATTTCAAGACCTTTGTCAACCTTGATCGATATGCACTGATTAATTTAAGCATTTCATTATTTTTTGTGCTGTTAATTTCATCGTGAGCATGCCATACTAATTATCGTAATTCAGCCACATTTCTTGGTTGATTTTGATTATAAACAATGTCACTCATAGCTTTCCAAACATTCTCCATAATGTTTAAGTCAGGAGACAAAGAAGGGAAAGATATTGTTTGAAATGGTTGAGTTTTAAGGTAATTCACTGTTTTCTTAGAGACATGCGAACTACAATTATCCTGAATAAAATTAAAATTTGCTTTGATATTTAATTTCATGCATGGTACAGCAAAACCTTCCAATAGGTCGATATACTTTTCAGAATTGAGGCTTCCAATAACTTCTTTTATAGCCAATAAAC
>MQRK01213470.1:8646-19502 GCA_001938485.1 Girardia tigrina | reverse complement strand
TAATAAAACTGTTTATCAAATGAACAATATCAATGCAAAATTCTCTAACCAGAAATGACAAAATTTGCTCCGGCAACCATTATCATTTTTTCAACTTGTAAGCAAGTCTGATTGAGGATGGCGCAACCACAAGCTATAGAAAGAAACAGTAAGCTGATTACTGGGAAAATTGCACTCGGTTGCATTTCAACTGAATATAAAAATAAAATTAATTTCACCGGTTTCATAAAAATAAACTTATGTTTAGTCACTGTTCTGACAGATATTGCCCATCAATAGAACAAAATAAAAAGGGATTTCCTAAATTTTTCATCACAACTCATTCAATTAGTCAAATATTCATTCATCTGTTTCATGGAGTTTTATTGCTACGTTTTTTTTGGTATAATTTTTATGATTAAAGGAAATAAATATATTAAATTTAATAATAATAATAATAGAGATTTTTAATTTTAAACTAATATTTGATTTTTTTTTAAATTTATTTAAATTTTCCAAAAATATGCATTTTATTTTACTTATTTGACAAAAACTTATTAATTTTCTTCAAAAAGAAAAATGGAAAAAATAATTTTGTTCCTTGATGAAATACAAGAAAAAAACCCATTCAAAACCCAGTTGAATTAGTCAGGTAAAATGCCCAAGGGGGGTTGTTTTGGTACATTAGAGATTATCTCTTTTTCCCTGGAAAATGGTAAGAATAAATGAGTTTTCTGTGGTTAGCAAAAATTATTAAATGTAAATTTCTTCTCCTTTTCAAAAATGACGGCATTCCAATATTATAGAATCGAAAATTTCATAAATAATAAACAAATAAATTAATACCCCATTAGACTTGTAATATATGAAATTTATTTAATTTCGAAAAATTATATTTAAACACATATATATTTTGAACTGACGACAAGTAAAGTTTATTTTTAAAAACACTACATCGATTAAAATCATAGATTTAAAGATCCGAGTATTTCCCCATATTTTTCCCAGCACATTTTTGAGCCTTGAAAATTAATTAATTTTATAATTTAGTTTTTAACTTAAGTAATAAATGTATTTTTTAAGTTTTTGATAGCTTCAATCGTTCCCATTCCATCAGTCATTGAACACCATTTACAATTAAGTAACGTTCTTTAATTTAAATTCATTGGTTTAGTTTTATTTAAATATTATGGGGATACATAATTGTAGTCCGGAGGACCAGTTCAGTATGCTCCGCCACGGACCTTTACCCTGTGGGTAATATTATTTGTCCCGAGCATCGCTGTCGAATTATTTTGTACTGAAAACACTTCAGTCAGGACATTCTCCGATCCACCTTTGATTGTTAATAAGAAGTTCGCAACAAACAATGATATAAATTCAAAGACCAAAATAAGAAGACTGCAAATTTAACAATTTATTCAGTCGAGGCTTTACTAATTTTCAATGTCCAAAACCCATTTAAAAAACTGTCAAACTATTGTTCGATAAAACATAATGTTATTTTTTTTATTTTCACATAATTTAATTTTATATTATTCAATTATTTTCGACAAACACCACAATATTGGAAGCAAAGAATGAAAGTTTATCTGGTTTTATATAAAAACTTCTTACATTTTATAATAAACAATTTAAGTGGTCAAGAAAATTTCCTTGAAGAAATCATTTCTCTAACTTTGAAAGACTTACAAAAACTATGTTTTAACAGAAGTTATTTTAAAATTTAATTTTAGTTTTTAATTTTAGCGGATTTCCTGCAATCTTCAGACTAAAATTTAAATTAATTCTGTGGTTTAAATAATCAAGAAATAATGCTTTCAGGTTCTATTTAAAAATGCTAAAAATATATATTATAGAGACTTCCTTTCATCTCTACAAACGGACCAAGGAGCATATGCAATAGGATAATGTGAACAATATTGCTGAATATAACTTGAATTATAAAGAGAATGTAGAGGAAAATAACTTTAAAATTCCGTGTAATCAATTAAAGACTGTGAAGCATTAATAATAACATCAAGAGATTCAAAAAGTAATATTTAAGCTCCACATTTAACGTCTCTGGTGAGCATTTTCATATATATCATTTTAAAACTTTCTCCGACATTACTTGCAACATTACTTATTTCTTGATATACTCTTTTCTGACTTACTCAATGAAATGATGACTAATAGCTCTCATGTATCTAGGTAAAGCGCACTGGGGATCTTAAACTACGTAAAAATTAAAAATTGACAGTCACGGATCTTTTAAAGGATTTGCACCAAAATAAATGATGTGTTAATAATAGGTGGCTTAAAAATGTGATTTATTTGAATTTGAAAATATTGATTCAAATTTGTTTAATTTTCTTACTTCGCGATTATGTAGTTGGATTTTTAATTTTTATATAAACTCCAACAAGAAAAATACCGATATCTCTTTATGATAATGTTTTCTTGTACACTATATAGTTTAAAATTTACCTTTTACTTCAAAATAATTTCGTACTGATGACATTATATTAATTCGTAATGAAAGAAAATTCTTGAAAAACACTAATTTTATTTACGGGAAAATAGTTAGGTTACTTATTAAAAACTGTTAGTTATATGAATGTAGGAGGTTATGTAGAGCTAGAAAACTAAGTAGCCTGTAAATTTAACTATTGAATTTTCTGTCTTACAAATAAATAAAGATGAACATTTTTTATAGAAATAATTATATTTAACTTATAAAATATAACCATGTAAAGAAAATCACTAAATATCTAACGTTAATTTTGTGGAATGAAGAATTTAAAGACAATGTTATTTGTAATTAATAAAGGGTTTTAATTGAAAATATTCAGATCTTCAATAGTTGAATTGACAATTAATCCATTAGAAATATAATCTTACGATTATAAGTGGCATTTAAGACTGAATTTCCAGTTAGTACAATTCGATACGTATAATCTTCTTGGTTATCTTAAACATTTTATTTATATTTAATTTTAAAATTTTTTTTATTGATTTTTCGTTTTATTGTATAATTTCTATTATATAATAATTAGTTCAATTCTTTATTTGTGCTTTATTTCATTAAAGCTATCTTCCAAAGCTATTTCTTCCTCATTATGGTTATTCTTTTTTTAATGAATCGACACAAAAAATATAAAAAATAAGTATAAATAAAGATTTCAAGTGATATGAGTCTCATGCTGCTACAAAACTATCAATATATGTTGTGTCAGTTTTAAATAAAAAATGTTTTGTGTTCCTTTTGTTTTTGCCTGTATATATGCTTATTTTTTATATATTTTATGTTGTGTTAATTCAAAGAAAATAAAGAAATAAAAGAAAAAAAATAGTAAAAAAAAGTAAAAAAAATGTTAAATAGTTACACTTTTTGTATAATAAGTCTTTAGCATTTGTTGCATTGTTTATAAGAATCAAAACCATGTAATATAGCTAAATAATGTTATCGCAAAATATAATTATATTAATCGATTTAATTAATTGTCATCAATTTACTTTGTATATTATTGTTATACATTAATAATATATAATTTTAAAACATTTAAAATAAAATTTTACAAAATTAAAAAATATATAATTTATCCCATCTTGTATACATCAAATTATTTAGTGATTTTATTAAAAATATTTTAATTAAAGGCATCCTTTTTTCTTTTTTTTCGTATGCAAAAATTTGATTTTCGTGTACAAAATTTTAGAAACCACAAACTTCCTAATAAATGGTATAAATTTTACAATTTTCTCATACTGCAGAAATTTAGGAAGTATACTACAGTAATGATAAAGTGTCGCTTGTTTTGATTATTTTGAATATATTTTTTGATAAAGAGCATTTGCTTTGTTTTTTTCAGATCGAATTAGAAAACTTGATAGAAAATACATTAAATTAAACTTTAAAATGCCTAAATAATTACGTTAATTACATAGCTTTTTACTTTGCATACTTACATGAAACAAAAGATACGTCAGACAATTTCACAACTCTTCTGTTTTTCTTTCTCTATCATTCTTCTAAAAATTTTTTGTTGAATTTCTCGAGCATATTAATACTTGAATCATTCAAAAATTTGCTTTTTAGACCTAAAAGATTGAATAATGAACGTAAGAAACACAGTAAGCCCCCGACTTATGCGTTTTCGACTTATGTGGTTTTGGAGATGTAGTAAATGCAAAGGAAACGTAATACATGGCATATTTTTTACTTGTTACGATTGTCCTGATAGTTTTCGTTTTAAAACAACACAACTCCACAGTCTGTCACGAACGTACACGTAAGTGTAAATAAATATTTAGTAAATACTGAAATTCACAATCTAAGTTTAAACTGGATTAAATTTTGCAAGTTTTCAACTTCAATATGTCTCAAAATAATTCGAAAAATAGAACTCTTTTTTAAAGCAATCACAGAAGGTATTTCAAGGTGTTCATGCTATAAAGTTATTTACAATGAGAAGATAAAAGCATCAGTCCAAATATTATTTGACAATTACTTTTTTTCGAAGTCAACATCGACAATAGCAGATGACGAGAACGATTAGATGTACAATGTACATACATGTATCAATAACACAAAAGATACATTGTTAAATGTATATATAAATAAATTACATGTATTAAATTAATTGTAAACATTGATATTTACACGTGTATAATATTTAATTTATGTACAGTTAGTCCCCGTTTATTCGACTTACGTGGACAATCTAGAAACGAATTAACCACGTAAGTTGAGGACTTATTATATAAGAATTATTGTAAAAGATTGATTATGAAGGGTTTTATATCAAAGATCTTGGAATCAATTTGTAAGGAATTTAAAATATTTTAATGATGACGAATGAATTTGCTTAATCACTAGTTGCAATACACAAGTAACTTTTTGCTTTTAAAAATCATTTGTTCTAATGATTACGGCAAAACCATAAAAAATAATAAATTAGTTTAAATGATTTTAATTTTCTATAATTATCATTTCTTTATGTATTTAAGTATGTATTTAAATTTTAATTAAATAATATTTATTTAAATTTTAAATTAATCTATTGGAAATTCAATAAATAAAAATCATTTTTTTCTTTATTCGTCTAAAATTATAAATAATTTAAAAGAAATTAAAAGTAAAAATAAAAATTAAAAATTGTATTTAATTATAAAATTTATATTACTATTATTATTGCTGTATATGACAAATATAATTAGATTTATTTTTTTATATTCCCAAACGTTTTAACATTCAAAGCAGAAGAAGGCAGTTGTTGACAATTAAATGAAAATAGATAAAGATCTCAAATTAAAATTAATGTGAATTTAAAATCTCTGACTTCTTAAAATGGAGATTTATTGATTTTCTTGTGAGAATTTTTATTTAAAATAATATTTATCTTTAAATTAAAATTGAAATGCCTAATTTTCTGCATTATTTTTAATTATTTATTAAAATAAAGATAATCCATCAAAATATGAAATTAGTTTTTTTGGTATTTATTTTAATCACAATTAAAAATTTTACTAAATTTAATTGAATTTTTATTATATTTACAAAATTAACTAAAGCAAAGGATAAGACAATCAATAAAAAAATATTATTAAAAAACAGATAAATAAATTTAAAATTTTAAAATAATAAAATAATTGATAAAACAATTATTTTAGCAATTATATGAAAAACATCATTAATTTTATGACATTAAACTTTTTTAAAAAATTTTAAAATTAATTAAGTTAATTTTATTAATTATTTAATTTTTAATTTTTTTAAAATAATTATTCAAAATTATTTATTTAATTGTTTAATTGATTTTATTATTTTTTTTCTAATTTTTGTTAGATGTTTTTATTTTTCTTTCAATTATTAAATTATTTATTCTTATCACATTACATTGAAAAAATACAACAAATAAAAAAATCTACGAAATTTTGGACCCCTAACTTTGAGTATGATTGATTTTCTAAAATTAGGATAGTAATATTTAAGTAAGTCTAGTAAGTGCGTCTGTAAGTTTACCGTCACCTCGAACTTCAAGATGCAGAAGACTTTTCTGAAGTAGAATTCTTGGACATTGAGAACATATTATTCAAATTTTGTATTGCCACGCTTGAAAAGAATATTTTCACTGGGACCGATGATAATCATTTCAAGTTGGACTATCCATACTTCATTTAGTGTTTTGTTTCTGTGGATAATCCTTTGTAATTGGTTTTGCTATTTTACAGAGTTGCTCATACTAGTTTCATTATATCATACGGTATCTTCAGTTAAATAATTCATGATTCTTTCGATTTTTTGTTTTCAATTCAAAATTCCATTCAATGGCTGATGGCAGACTAGCGGCATTTATGTTCGTTTATTGTCAGGATTATGGTTAGTAAGTATCCGAGAGATATCAGGTACAGGAATACCTTAGTTTTAAAAGCCCAATCTTATTTTTCAACCAAGAATTTTGATTTAAAAAGCTTCTAGAAAAATCCATGTCATTGATGAACAATAGCCCTCATCATATGACTGAAATTAAGAATTGTCTGAATTATCTGAAAATATATTTTATCTTTTTTTAACAACATAATCAGTGTTTAAATCCTTTTTTTATATTTTTTTCTATGACTGAGAAAACACAATTTAGTCTTTCGCTAAAACATATTTTTGCAATGAAGATGATTCCAATGGCTCAATTGTACAAGAAACACTGAATATCTACCATAAAATGAAATATTTGGTTGGCCAAAAAGTTCTAATACATCATAGAAAAAAGATATTTTATTGTTGAATATGATTTACAGTAATATTTTTACAGTAAATATTATTTATTAGTAATTAGCATTGTGAGGAATATTTTGAATGGTGTTTATTGTATGTTGTTTTAGGATTGAGTTTCTCCCACCCAGATAGAAGATTGATATTTTAAATATTTTAAAATGTCAAACTATTGATTCAATTTTAAAATTTAAATAACTAACTTTAAAATTAAATTAATATATCATAAATAATATATCTAAAACAATTTTTAAAATAATTAAAATTATTTTTGTAATTTATATTATAAATTATTTTGAAATCAAATTACAAAATAAATTGTAATTTAAATTATAATACGTTTAGAAATAGAATTAAATTTATCAATTAAGAACGATGACAAGCTATAAAAGTTTGATGGAGAATTGTCCTAGTGGCGATTCAAGTTGTGGAACAAATAAATGTATTAAAAATCCAATTAGTGTTCTTAATAAGCATTACAATATTATGCAACTGTAATGGTGTATTTGCAACAAAATGTTTTTTTATATTGTGCATTAGAACTTTTTGGCAAACCTTATAATATATTTGGTGAATTAAGATGACATTCGGACACGTTACATGTATATTTTTCATGCAAGAGGAAGAAATATTTAAGTCTTAAATTAGAATTCAAATTTTAATAATAAGTTATTGAGTTTTAAAATAAGAAAATATTAATTACTATAAAATTAAATATAGAAAAACAAATTAATATTTACGAAATAATTTATTTTATTATTATTCTAATTATTATTAAATGTTTTAAAAATGAAACAAATGATGATTTTTTGATACAATTATTTATAATTTTTTTAATAATTTAATATTTTTCATATTGATATCTTTTTCATTTTTTAACAGTTTCTTCTTAACAACTTTAAATTCTTGAATATAAAACACGGTCTGTTTAATATCTATATATATTTTTATAATGAATAAATAAATGAATAATTTATTTATTTAATTATAAAACTCACTAATTGCTTAATTTACTACTAACTCTTAAGACTTACCACATATTTGTTTATCTAAATTGATATTTTTTCATTTATAAAGGATCTCAAATATGTTTACAAAATCTCCTGAAACATTGATAAAAGTTATATCGATGCTTGCTTCAATAATAAAGTTTAATTTGCGCATATTATTCAAAATACATTATTGTACATTTCGTCATGACTGATCTTGCTTACGATTTCCATAAAATAAAATCATAATGACTGTGAAAAATATTTTAAATTGTTTGAATGTGTAAAAGTAGTGTTGCTGTATGTTGATTTGAGTATGTTGAATTTAGAATAGTGATTCTCCCACCAAGATGGAAATTGATATTTTTTATTAAATTTAAAGTTATTGACTATTCGAACATAATTAAAATAATCATTTGATAAGTTCATATTTTTAATTTAACAATTAAAATTAAGGTTAATATTTTTAGTAAAATTTAAATTAAATGCATTTTTATCAATTTGATAACACTGTATTTATTTTGGGTTTTATTAAGAAATGGTTGAAATTATTCTTTTTAATTAATATTTTTTAGAAAGAAAATATTTTAAAAAATGACTTAGAAAAATTGTTCGAATAATCATGATTAAAAATAGAAATAAGAAAACCAATTAGAACGATGAAAGACTTTCTGAGAGTCATAATAACACTAAATGTGATTCCAATAAAATTTCAAATGGGACCTGTCTAAATGTTCTTAATAATGATACATTTGTTTTGTAAACCGAAAAACAGGCCCTAAAAATCCGAAAATCATTTCTTTCGAAAAAAGTTTAAATAAGTTGATTAATTAGTGAAAATGGAAGGGTTTTTAATGAAAAAGTGAAAAAAAATCTTCAAAATACCAAACAAAAGACCAAAGTAGGATCTGTATGAATGTTTTCTACAAATTAAATTTAAATTTTTTGAATATTTTATTAATTGTAATTTTGTTTTTTTCTGAAATAAACTACTAAAAACATTTTAAATCTTTACAAAATTAAAAAAAAATATTATCGAAAATAAATCATTCTTCAGATAATTATTTTATCAAAACCAAAAGTTTATTGACAATTTAAATTAATATAATTAATTAGTAAAGAGGCATTACAACTATCTTCACAAAACTCTTTTTGGTAAAATTTCCCTTTTTTCTTTTTCTAAATAAAATCGGTCATTCGGACAAGTTAATTAAATATCTAACAAAAATAAATTTTCCTCAATGGTTTTTCCTTTTAAATAAAAGAAAGGTTTCGTCGAGATCAAGGAGAAACAAAATTTAAGAAATAATTATATTGTCGACTTCGTTTTGATGACTTTATCTTTATATTTTATTAATTTAATTTTACTTATTTATTCATCTATGTTAAAAATTAATGCTCGTTTTATGATTATATAAAAGAAAATTACTCAAAAAAAGATTCACTCATTTGAGACTGGAAATCAGAACCACAACTATTGTCTTGGGATTGTTGGCGAAATTATCATTTTAAAAGAGTATCCTCTTCTCAACATTGATGGTCAAATTAATTGCAATCATAGAATCAAATATCTTATGGTAATTTCAAAAAATCAGTTTCACCTTGCTTACTGAAGAAAGTCTTATTAATTAACATTAAAAAATTTTATTTTCAAATTTTTTTAATAAATTAATTTTAAAATTTATTTAATTTTGTTACTCCCTTGTACACATAATTGGTTCTTCAGTCTATAAGGAGTTTGTTAAAATTTTCACTTCGACAAATAATTTAAGATTTTTTTAATTCAAAAATTAAAAAAAAATCAATACAAAAAAATTTAAAATTTAAAAGCTAAAAATCATTTTTAAACTAAAAACAAACAAAATTAAATAATTATATAAAACCAAAAATTTTTTACATAAATAAAAATTGATATATTTTAATCGAAAAAATAGAATTTGAAATTTTTTTATTTAAAGATGGTAAAAATCAATTAGTCATTTTTGCATTTACTGTTGTAGAGTCAGAAAACACAGACAGCTGGACGTTTTTCTTATCAAATTTAAATTTAACATTTGAAATCAACATCGAAAAAAAAATATTGATGTCGGACAGATATTTGGGTTTATTGTCAACAATAAACATTACAATTCCCAATAAAGTCAAATTCAACTGCACTAGATATTTAACAAATAATTAGAAGAATAGGTATAGAGGCAGCAGCAATGAGTAAATTTTTGACTACTGCATTTACATATGAAGAGTCTGCTTTTCATACCGCTATGAGTGGATTATTAATTATCAACAATGCATTTTATTTAGCCTTTATTGATTGTGATGTAAAAACTTGCATCAATTCAAAATTATACATTCTAATATATGGTCAGAACACTTCTAACTCACTGGAATCGATGAAAAACTCTCTAAAGCAGTTTGGTACTAAAGATATTACAAATCTAATTATATCTATTAATAACTACAATATGAAAATATTCAAAAGAAGACGATCTAAGCAGTTTAATCATTTTTTATTTACAGATAATCAATCAGCTTTAGTTTCCTATGTTGGAATCAGTAGATTTTTATCAGTTGAACAATCAAGTGATAAAATCTTTTTAGTTGATCATAAATATTTGATTGACCTTTAATGTTTAAATGTGCTGTTGTAAGCGTACATTTGAATTTGTTGTTCCATGTATTCATTTTGTGCAATAATAATGTTTAACACACAAGATCCTTTGCTTTATGTTGAACAAATTTTTACAACATCAAATTCATATATTGCCTCGATTTTGCAAAAAGATCAAGAGGTAGACCGAGAATCATAAGATTTAGAGCTGCTTTTGAAAATTAAAATATAACTTTATCCATGTTTTTTTGTGTGTAAATATAAGTATTTTATAAATAAATATTGATGACTTGTTATTTTATCCGATTCATACTTTTTAAATAAAATATAAATAAATTCTTTTTTTAAATTCTTTTTTTTATTCTATTTTTAAATAAACAACTTAAAAAATTCTATCTTATCTTATAAAAGTTTTTATTGAAAATTTCAGTGTTTCGAGTATAAAAAATCGTATAACAAAAGTTTTTATTTCTGTTTAATGCAAAGTTTGAAAATCATATCTCGAGACAAAATGATATTTAAGAAA